>WBNO01015112.1:139266-195533 GCA_013400575.1 Peucedramus taeniatus | reverse complement strand
TCCCAGGTCCGCACTCGGGAGTGTTGGACACGTCTGGCAGGGACTGGTCCCGCCCGTGGGGCGAGGAGCGAGCGTCGCGGCCAGACCTGTGTTGTAGGAAGTGGTGCTGGGCACAACAATAGGTAACACCCCTCTGTTTGACTTGACCCTGCCTCCCAGCTCCGTGCTGCTGTAGGTGCAGGATTTTGCCTGGGGTGTGAAAACTGAATTTCCAGCTGCTGATAGCTATTAAAGTGCAACTGCTGAAACAGAAATGTTAATGCTGGTGTCTTTGCCAAACTCCTACTGGTTTATTTTCATAAAGGCTGGTGGGGGGGCAGGGAGGGGAGGGGATAATGTAGGGAAATGAGGGCTAATATTAAAATAATTACTCCTGTAATAGGTCCTCCTGTAGCATCCTAGAAGCTGCCCCACATGGTGTGTTGGGTAATGATGAAGGAGTGCTAATCCTGGAAACTGTATGGACATTGATAATATTTTTTTAATGTTGCTGATCTGTGAGAATTTGTGAGATGCTATAAATTGTTTTTACCTGAATTTGAATGAGACAGCATCACACCAGTGGCTTCTGGTTTGGGAGACAGTAGGCTTTTATAGTGCACCATCATTATCACTGTTATTATCCAAATGCAGTGTAATCCTTGGTGCTTTCCTAGGCACAACAGTTAAGGCATTTTCTGCCCAATGAGATTTAGTCATGCAAGTTATAGTAAAGAAGGATGATGACTCATGAAACAGCCTGTGGAAAGATGAAATGGTGACTGTCCCCAGACGTCCCCTGCCTTGTGCCAGAGATCGCTTCCTCCAGGGCGAGGACGTCTGAGTTCAACTCAGAGCCAGTGTAGGACTGCTGTTGCATGCCTCACTGTATTGGAGCAGTTCAGATTTGGCACCAGGTTACTCCCCTTCTTTGAGCTGTGAACTGAGGTGATTCCTGGAACCACATTACTTTTGGCCCAGAGATCCCTCCTAAGAGGGGCAGCCACTTGCAGGAGAGCAGCAGGGCAAGGTGGTGGGAGCTGCAGCAGCCATCTGATTTTCATCTGTTTCTGTGACTGAATACTCTCCCTGACCACAAGGGTCAGCTCTTTGTGAGTAAAGTCTATAGGTGCTGGTCCCTAGATATTATGCAGATATGGTGATTTTGGGCTCTCCAAAGCAACCTGAGCAGCTGAATAAGAGCTACTCACCAGACCCCAAATTTGCTAAACAATATTCCAGAGAAGCACTCTGTTTTCCAAGAATGTCTAGGGTAATTGTGCTTAAGACATCAAAGATCTAAAAATTAGATTTACTTCAAAATCAAATCTTAAAACTGGTCAGTTTTTGTTGTTGTTTGTTTTTTTTAGCCAGACCAACTCTCCCTTTAAGATGCTCTCAGATTCTGGGTGCTCACCACCAGGGCTGTGGGTGGCAAGGAAACCCAGGCCACTTCCAAAGATTTTCAGAGGTGCTTACCTGCTCCAGGGAAGCTGCAGCTCCAGGGAAGCCAGGCAGCTGAGAGTGCCAGCACAAATGGTATTTTGCTAAATAATTCCCTAGGGTTTGAGTGCTTGTTTCCTAACAGGGCCAGCTAAAAGAATCCAAGAGCTGGCACGGGGGTTGTATTAAAATTCATTATTGGAATGTCCATCTTTAAAAGTATTGATTTAAAAAAGACTTATCTTCCACTACATTTTTATCAAAATCACTTTTGAAAATAATTGCTTGTTGAGAGCCTTTTCAAGAAAATTCAGTTTTCTGGTAGTATTTGAAGTCATCTGTTTTTCAAACATGATGAAAAAATTACAATTGGGATAGGAGCTCATGTGGAAGCATCACAGGAGAAAACCCAAAATGTTTGTGAAAAATAGTTGAAAACAGTCTGTATGTGACAGTCTCTTCCTGCTCACTAGCATACTGTTAAAAGAAAAATCATGTCCATTTTTAATGTAAAAATACCCAAGTGTTTGCCTCTATAAACAGAAACAAAACCAAAAGCTGGGTAAACCCAAATTGTATAGCCAAGGAACTCAAGCACCCCCTTGCCTGGAGGAGGAATTAGTGGCTTGCATAATCAAGCCTGGGGAGCTCATTTTGTCATGCTCAAAGGGCCGCAATGGTGCAACAGTAGGGGTGGAGGGATCAGCAAGCACCAATAATGAATTCCCTTCATTTTTCCATTTTAAGGCCTGAGTAGAGGAAATGCAAAGCTCTTCTTTTTTGCTCTTTCCCCCCAGCTTCTTTTTAAGGGTATATGAAAAGAATGAAGCAGTAAAGAAGCCAGGTTGACACCTGTATCTATGACAGCTCAAGCAAGGAAAATAGTGGGAAAGGATCTGCTGGCAGCAATTTGAAACTGTTTCCTTCCTGACTTGGAGGCTTTGACTGATGGTGCAGCTTTGTGTGCAGCCATATGGTCGAACATCTTGAAGGGCTGGCAAAGAGATGCTGGTGCCAGCGCTGGGAAGGGGAACCAAGTCATTACTGGAAACCAGATCTCAGAGAGAGGAGCCATTAATACAAAATTTTGCTTCATGCTTTACTGTTCTCTCTGTGCACGGGACCCAGCGTGGCACTGCAGGAAGGGAAGGCCCTGCCTGGCTGTGAGGCACAGCTGTGCTGAGCCATGGTTAGAAGGAAAAGCTTCTTCCTCAGTGCTTAGTGTACAGTGTGGGCACTTCACAGTGCAGCATTTCCCTCTTAGCACACACTCGTTCACACCCTCCTTCTTTTTATTTACCCAAATTTGGCTTTGTTATAAGCTACCACATTGGTTCTCCCTATGTTGCAGTACCAGGAGGATAAGGTTTGTTCTTCCCAGGCTGCAGCAGAGACTCAAGGAGAGCAGAGCTCCCTGACCAGGGCCCCTGGCAGCATTGGTGCCCATTAATGTAAAGCAGCGCCGGGGCCAGCACGATAAGAGTTGTAATGACCACCGTGGGTTCCTGCTTTCCCTTTTATTACTTGGTACATTACATTTGTTTCCAGCAGAGAAGAGTTTATGTGTGTGTGGCTGCATTGGTTGTGTTGGACTGAGCTCCCTACATGGTTATGTGGATGGACTCCAGGGACGGAGCTGCACTTCCCCTTAATAAGCTCCTCGCACCACATTAAAGATAAAAGGGGAAGGGAAATATTTATATTCTGACAAAGCAGCTCTTCCCTTCAGGCTCTTGTTTTATTTATTAGCTTGCTCTGTCCCTCTCTTGCAGTTTTTTCTCTCTGTTTCAGTGCCTGTGCTATCTTTTTCTCCTTTATTCACTAATTTCATCCCTGGGAGACAGTGACAGCGAAACTTAAGAATCACTGCCCAAGACATCAGAATCAAATTGTGTAATTCCCAGTTGATAACTACAACTCTCCCCCATCTTTGTTTTTTAACACAAAGTAATGATTTATGGTGCTTAAACAATTGAATACATTACATCTAGTTTACTCCAATTGCTTTAGATGAAACTGTAGAAACAGGGTGAGTTGGGTTTCTGATGGTTGTTGTTATTTGTTTGTTTTTTATACATTGCAACACAGATGCTGAATGGCCTCTGTTGTTTGTGTAGGCAGTGGAAACCACTATCATTCTTGTCTGGAGAAGCCCTTACTGAGGCATGACACAGCTACATGGAGACCTTTTTAACCTCATTCATCAAATGCTTCCTTTCCTCTGAGGCCTTATCCTGGGGGACCATTCATTTCCTTCAACTAATATGCCATACAAAAGGAATCTTGGGTAGATTCCTGCATATCAGTCTAGTTCTGAATTTGTGCAAAAGTTCAAGAAGACAAGCAAAATGTGGTATTCTTGTGCTCTTTTGTCCCTTCTCATACATTACAGAAAATCATGATCTAACTTACAATGCCAGGGGACACCAAAGTCCATGTTATATGTATTTTTAGAGCTTTTTTTTTTTTTTTTTTTTTGGTGATACAATCAAGTAACCCTCTGCTAAGAATGAGGCAGCAAAATTAGAGACTTGGTGCTCCTAAGCTTCATGTCGCTGACATTGTTACTTTCTGGCTCTTGTCATAGAACTCCAAAATATCTGCAAAACAGTGTTTTTACACCACCAGATTAAGTGGCGTAAACTGCAAACTGCCGGATGAATGAACTGTAGCTGATTGGGGGAGCGAACTGGGTTTTTACCGTTCTCAATGCTGCCCTCCCAAAAAGCACCACAGCTCTGTTTCCAGACTGATCAGGAAGGTAAAAGAATTCGTTAATTGATTTTTCTCCCTCCCATATCAATTAATGGAGCCAATCTAGTGAGATGTGTGCTCTTCTTTCTTAGTTAATTAATCCCTTTCCTTTATCTTCACAAATAATGGCAATAAAGCAATTAGCAAAGGATTTACAGGGTGTGGAATAGTGAGAGATTCCTCTGGCCCCTCTGCAGCTCAAGCTGTTCAGCAGTGCTGCAATTCAGGCTCTCTCTAAAGGGATTTGTGTCCCCCACCCTCTGCGGTGTGGCTGCTGAAAGCCCAGCCTCCTCAAGATGTGAAATCCCCAGCTCGCCTTCCCCTCAGGGAGAATTAACAGCTTCGGTGCCAGTCCCTGGGACAATGGCACCAGGCCTCAAAGGCGGCAGACGCCGGTGGCACGACTGTCTCCATAGCCCCTAAGCCTGTGGCTCCCAGGGAAGGTGCAGGGAGTGCTGAGCAAGCCCATCCCCTCAACCCTGCCAGAACAGCAGGCCCCGCGCCCTCCCTGCACTGTCCTGGCTTTGTCCCACCCAGGCCATGGCCCTGCCTCCCTGAAAGCCCTCAGTGAGTGGTTCAGTTCTCCCAGCCAGGAGAAGAGGAGCCTGCCGAAGCCGTAAACCCTGCAGGAGAGGAACATACAGGAGGAGGGAGCTGCTGTGGCAGAGAGGTGATGAATGGGTTTTGCCGTTCTCCCCAGATGTTAGAGCTCACCTGAACAGCTGTCTCCAAGCTCCCTGGCACAGCTGCCTGGATGGTGCATGCCTTTTGTGGAAGGACAGCAGCTGCATATGGGGTTGCACTGGTGGAGAGAGCAGCATCTCTACTGGAGCAGCATCTCCCTAGCATCTCCCTTGTCAGGGTGTGAATAGCCCTACAGGCTATTCACACCCTGACAAGGCACCTGTCCCTGAGCTCATCTGCTCAAGATGGCTTTTGTCAGCTACTCTCCTAGGTTGTTTCCTTCCCTTGGAGTGTGCAGCTGAGTCCTGGTCACCTTTGTCCAAGGCAGCAAGGAAGACCATACAGACTCCAGCCTCAGTGTAGAATAAGGGCATCACTGACAATTTATATTTTGAAATGTTCGTGTATTGGGTGGTTAAGCTAAGGCAAAGCTCCAGGATTTCAAGTACTTTTTAGGCATAATTGGGAACCTGGTGTTTTGTAATTTCTCTGTGTATTAAGGGTGTTGAGACCTGCTTTTGCCCACTTACCCTCACACCCCTATGCAGGACTTAGCATGGAGGGTGTGAGAGTTGGCCCCACAGCTGGTAGGACAGCACCCTTTACTGGTTTTGATAATTTAATTTAGTGGTTCTGAATTGTCATTCCTTATTATTTGTTTATAAATAGAATCATAGAATCATTTAGGTTGGAAAAGACTTTTAAGATCCTTGAGTTCAACCATTACCCTAGCACTACCAAGTCCACTGTTAAATCATGTCTAGAAGTGCTACATCTACGTCTCTTAAATACCTCCAGGGATAGTGACTCCACCACTTCCCTGGGCAGCCTGTTCCAATGCCTGATAACCCTGCCAGCAAAGAAATTTTTCCTGATATCCAACCTAAACCCTCTGGTGCAACTAATGTAATTAGTCAAAGAGTAAGTTTGCTGATAATATCTGATTTAAGAGAAGCTTTACAGGGTATTATTTTTTCCCGCTGCTTAAGGATATTACCAGCATGTAAGAATAAGGAACAAGTCCTGAAGTGCTGCAGCAAGAACCATCCTCAGGTTCAACCTTCTCCTTTCTGCCCACAGTTCCCCCTCTGCCTTCTCATTAGCAGCAGTGGTGTGTTGCTGGAAGGCCCATCTCCACCCTACTTCTGCAGCCACCAAGTGCTGGAGATGAAAATCTGTCTCTTCTGTGCTCCTAGCTATGGAAAATGGAAGCCTTTTTGGTTTCCTGAAAGACATGGTGGCCTCAGAAAGGCAAGCAGATCCCAGCAGCCCTGCGTATAGTGGTCAGTGAAGTGGTCCTTCCTGCACCAGAGGCCTGAGGGAACAAGCCCTGGGTTCTGAGCACCTCCACCCCTTGCTGGCCCTCAGGCTTTCAAGAAAAAAGAGGAAAAAGGTCCCATCCTAATGTGTGAATTATCTGCAGCCAAACTGTCAGCTGGTGGCCCCTCATAGGTCTCAGACTAGATGCTGAAAAATGAAGCAACTGTCTGCAAGAACCTAAAGAAATTGTCTGTGGGTGAAGGAATGTGTTCAGACAGGAAAGTGTCCAGCTGTCCTTTAACCAAGATGTTTTCCCTCTGGGAAAGGTGTGGCAAGGGCAACAGGTTTGGTTACCCCTCAGCCTCCTGTAACCATCCCAGCCAGCCTGGTTACTCTGTGCTGCTGTCGTGTGTCCTGCAGGTTTTGTGAACTGCCCAAAATCTGTGAAAATGTTGGTGAGCTCTAGAAAGTGTATTCTGCTCTGGACTGCTTCACTAGACTAATTTCCTATCTCCCAACTTAGACTCCACAAGAATAATATTTTGATGTAATATACATTATTTTAACTACACAGCCACTAAATATTTCTGGCTTGGGTCAATCCTTCTGTCACTGTGAAGAAGTGTATTTTTTTTTTCCTATTTTGTTGCTTGCTTGCTTGCTCACTGCTGCTGTGCCTATATCTATTTTCAAATGTAAACTTGCTGTGCCACTATCAAGTGTCAGTGAAGAGACATGGATGTTCTGTGTGACAGAGTGTATATAGTAGATGCATATTTGTCCTTAAGGCGAGATGCAATGTTTCATCCCAAGGGAAAGAAGAATGACCTTTAGTCTGCCTGCATATTTTACAATGTGCCCTTCCTTTTCTGTTTCCTGTGAGGTTAAAGACCTGCTGGTGATGATTAAAAGTCCTGCAGTTTCTTCTCTCTCTAAGTAGTTTTTTGAGTTATTTCAGAAGAAAGAAAGAAGCTAGAAAGGTTTAGTTGCATCTTCCTTTTCACCCTGATGTCCACCGAAAATCAGATTCTGCCATATTTTACTTTCTAACAAAAGTAAAACTTGGTAACCTTTTCTTTCTGTTCATATCCAGCAGCTGAATATCCCTTACCCCTCCCAAACAGATTCCCAGAAGGATATTTTTTTCAGCCTTCATACCAAGCTAGCTTTCATGGTGCCAGCATGGGATCTCTAGCCTGAAGCTTCTGGCACTTCTGGGCCCATATATATTAGCACTGTAGCTGTTAGGGCCCAAGCTTAGAAATGTTTTCCTAATTATAGCAGATATGGTGGCCAGGGTTCATATCAGATCTTTTTCCTTGGGCTCTTTTTCTAGTCCAGAGCTGCTGTATGTCTTTCTGCAGAATGCTGGCAAAGATATTGTCAAGAAAAAACATAACAAGATAGTGCCAGAAGATCATCTGTGCATTGCACAGATGGTCTGCACGTGCACCACAAGCCCACTGCTTTGGGAAACGTTGAATTTGCTCTGCCCTGGCTTGACAGCTGATTCCAACTTGCACCACAAGCCCCTCTGACACTTCCAGGAAGTGTTGGACTCATTTGCAGGGTCTCCACAGCTGATCTGTGCAGATGCTGTGTAAATGTCTGCGGTTTTTGGGCACTGAGTAACCTGGGGTTGCTACACATAGCAGTTGCAGCTGGGTATTGGACCTGCAGAAATGTCACATAAATGTAGAGAAGGTCCTCAGAGTCTCCCTTCCTTCCAGACAAAATCTGTGGGCAGAAGGGAGCTTGTCCAATTAAACCCAGACGTGTTAGCCGTGCTCTAATCTGTTTGCTGGATGTCTGCAAGATGCAGAGAGATCAGGCAGAAGATGAATGGTGTGGCAGTCTAAAACCACACTTTGCTGTGAGTAATGTTAGCATATTGATGCAGCCTTTCATTCTCAGTGTTTGTCAAAAGTAATTAGTGTAAAGGTCTTCACAGGATCAACATCTGAAATACTTTTCCCACTCCATATTCTCCTTTTTCCCCAGTTCATACTCTCCTCTTAAGTCACTGTGTTTGCTTAATGGCAAATTTATATGTAAAAGTTTCATTTATTTGTGTTCATTCTGGCTTCACAGTATCTGGGACTCTGAATTCTCTTACTGAATCTGATCAGTTCCAAGTAGCCGGGAGATTGGATCAAGCCAACAACCCAGCATCCCAGCACTGAAATTCCCTAAATGAGAAGGATGGGGAAAAAAAAATTAAAAGAGCTGAAAGAGCTGTTTTACCTGGCCTGGGCTCCAGGGCAGGGGTTTTGGTTGCTCAGTTAGAAGACACTAAAGGAATCTCATTGGGCTATGGTGTGGCTGCTTGCTGGAATTGCAAATCAAACAATGATGACAAAAAAATCAACATTTCCAGGCTGTTGTTGTTCTGCAGTCAGCCTGCAGCCTCGCACAGCGACTCAGCTGCCTGGAGACAGGGCTTTCCTACAGGCTCCCAAAGTCCTAGCTGCTAATTAGGAGGGGTGAATACCTTCCCAGGGCTGGAATGCCCTGCTTTTAGTTCATGTCCCCTCAGATAAGTGATGAGACATCACCCAACCAAATTAAAAAACCTGCCTGGAAATAAGTCTAAGAAGAATTTCCTGGTTTAAATGCCTCTGGAAGTCACTACTCTTCTACATTTGACATTCAGATTGCAGCTGGGGCTTTCAAAAAACACAACTTGAATGAACAGCTGTGGGTCGTTCAGAAGGGGAGGGCCTGGCTTTGTGGCTGCTGCCCTGCGCTGGCGTGGGGAGAGCTGGGGTGCCCTAGCTTGTCCTTCTTGCCAGAGTGCTGCCAAAGAGATCCCTGACCCGGACCCCTTCTATGGATCTGAGGAATGTACCACCTTAGGTCTCTCTGAGACAGAGAAAAATCATATTCCAAGTATTAGATTAATTAGTGATCGGGCTGGAAAAGTATTCTGCCTTCAGTGTGTTCCTTCCTCTGTCTGTGCAGCTCTGTTCAGGTGTAAACATTACTTTCTGGTGCAGTTTGGCTGGCTTTGTTCTGTATGTGATTCATTCACTCAACCTCCCTTTCATCCCTGCAGATGGCTACTCTCAGATCAAGAACGTGCTGCTTTAAGACAATGGAAATAGGCCCTTTTGTTTCTCAGCTTTTCCTCTTTGTAAGAAGGGCAGAGGTATCTGTGGGCAGGAGAAGATGGAGGACCATCAGTTCACTGGAGATCGCCTTCCAGTCAGAACATCAAAGTGCTTAGCTAGAGCCCAGCCTCTTACAGAAGCATATGGAATTGAAACAAAGCAAAATCTGAGTTCCTCTCTCATCTCTGTGTAAAATTGGTATCAAGAATTTGCCTGCCTTAACGATATTTTGTAGGGACAGCTATATAAAAATTATGTTATGTTCTCCAGAGTCCATTTTTACATTTTCACACTGCTAGTCACTGGCTGAGTCCATGGCATGCAAAGCCCTTGTTGTGTGTGTTGAAATCATCTGGACATACAGATTTTTTGCACCAAAGAGAGGGAGGCTCTTTAGTATCAAGACATTCAGTCTTATGTAAATGAAGTAACTGTATGTAGCTTAACAGGATCACGTCCCTAGCTCCCTGGGACTGAAAGGAGTATTATTTTTTTATTCTTCAGGTAACATCCTTGTAACAGGTCTCTTACCTGGCTGCCATTCTATTGCTTTCTGTTACTGAAATTAAGCTGCTGAAATCTATAATATAAACATGTAGCTACCTCTGCTATAGTATGCAATGTCTCAGCCTTCTAAGAGCAATGTACAGTAAAATAATGCAGTAAATATAGGTCATCTTCAGCAGATTGTAGCTTTTAGCAACTGGAACAATCCTATATGCAAAAAAGGAAAGAAAATTCCCAGTGTGGGCATCAGATCTGTTCACGTGGTGTGAACACACATGCTTGAACTGTGTAAACACACAAAATAGTGGGGGTATGATGAAGAGCTACATAATAGCTGAAGAAATATTTGCAGTTTTGTTGTATTAAATTAATAACTGAAGTGAACTGAATTTTCCGGGATGTCTTTATTATTCCATTTATATGATAATAGTTGGAAGAAAATTCTCTGCCTTCTAGAAGAACAGTTCTGTCTTTGGTGCAGTGTTTTACTTTTTACTTTACAGTAAAGCCTGACATTGACAAGTGACTTTTTTCTAAGTTATGAGAGTGAGGAAAAACAACCATTTTGAGTGTGGACTTGAATGAACTGATCAGCTGTCTGAATTGCCTCAGGTGCCACAGCACCAGAACCCATCAAAGACCTCTCCAAGCTGATTTTGAAATCAGCTTTTAAAATCACTTTGAATTTCACCTTTTCCTTCTCATTTCTTGGGAAAATGATAGTGTTCCACTATCAATCAAACAGAAAATACACAGTAAAACTCTAATTTTAATAAATTTATTCAGGATTGGCTAAACATGAAAAGCCAATAAGAATGCATTAGCTGTTTTCATAATATGACCAGAACCTTGTGGGTTTGTTTAAGTGAAAACTTTTGTATCACATCACTTCTTTGTTCAGTCTATAGTTTGGAAATTAAACTCTAACGAGTGTCTAATCTGCTGCACTTTTCCTCATGACTTTGTATAAACACTGATTTATTTATTATACTTTGGCTGTAATAATTTGCTGTGAGCTGAAATCACAGCTCTGGAACTGTTCATTAGGGAATAGTAAACACTTGGCATCTTTTGAGTCAGTCAGGCTGTGTCTAAAGTTATTTATGCAACACGGGTGGGTCAGTACACTGAAGCTATTTGGTGCCAAAACCCCTACATCTGACCTGTTGGCAGTTTGGGAGCTTTTCTTTGGATGATGTAGTCTGGTTGCTTGAACCAAATGTTCCCACCAAGGATGTGTTTTGAAGCTCTCCAAAGAACCATACATTGACTCAGACTCCCAGGTTTCCATTATGGACTGGAGCTTATCCAGTTGTGCATCTAAACCAGCTCTGGCTTAGCATTCTCCATGAGCGATTGGGCTGGTGCACACCAAAACTACTCTGCAAAGTAAAGCAGCTCCTACTAACTGGGGATGCACAGGGGATTTGCATTTGCTGCTCTGGACCACCATACTAACATAGACATTGGAGTACAAATAAAATACAGAAAAAGATTTTTCCATTTTTGTTACCTAAAAGCTGTTGGTTGATTGCTTGGTTGGTTGGTATGTTTTGACATAACATTGCAAGTTTTTTTGTTTTTTTTTCTGAGAATAGTCCCTTAGTGACAGGATTTTCCAGTCAGTGTTGAAAATTAAAACTCGTACACTGGCCAGATTCACCAAAAAACAAAACAAAACAAAACAAAACAAAAAACAAAACAAAAAAAAAAAACCTTGAGGGCTAGTTTTTAAGGAGTCAATATTTCTAGCTAGATCCAGATACCCAGCCATTCAGATTTTACTTAGTCATGCACCCAAGACAGCCCCTTTGGTCCACTGCACTGAGCTTTTTCACCTCACTGCAACTCACACTACATAGTTCAGTATAGCTTGACAAGGATCTTGTCTGGCCACAAGTCCCATGTAAATATATTTTTTTGTGTGTATTTATATTGTTAATAAGAGTTCAGTCAGCTTTGATGATAGTCAGTAAGAGATTTTTCCACCACAATAGGGTTTGAATCACATCTCATGCCTTGGTTCATGTGCCCTCATGATTTACCAGCTTGTTTAGGCCAGGCTTGTTTGGGTTAACCTAATCTCCCTGTCCTGGACAGAGGCTGGACCACCATCTGTCAGGATGGGTTCAGTATCCTGCTCAAGTTGTGTTGTCTATGATTACATATAGAGTCCTGAACAATGGTCTATTATCTCTTTGTCTTGTCCTTTGAGTTTCTGCAATTCTTTGTTGGTGACAATTCTTGCAGAACACCACAGCTTTTTTCACCTGGAAGGAGTCTTCCGTGGCAGCACCCTCTTTCTCAGGAAGACTTGTGTACTTGGAGGCAGCCTGAGCACAACAGACAACAGCATTCCTGGGAATTTGTTTCAAGTTTCCAAGGTTTCTTTTCTGAACAAGCACAAGAATTGAACGCTTCTCCTGAGACTTCTGTCATGCATGGTCACCAAAATCATCATCCTTTCCCTTCGGAAGGAGTTTTCCTTTGTGCCCAAGAAGCATGTGGTGGGAAATAAAAGCTGCAGCTCTTGTTCACACAGCTCTGGCAGAATTCACTCTCCCCAAACCCCGTGTCTCACTCACTTGTAGCAGCACCCAATTTTTGCTTCTTCAAACTCAGCTCACGTATTTGATTTTATCAGATGTTCTCCTAATTGTGTCATTTTCAGATATACTGGTATAAGTTGAGATTTCTTCCTAGAACAATTTGTATCGTGCTGAAGTTTTCAGGGAAAGATCTTTACTTCCCCGGAAAAAGGGGGGAAATTCTGTTATTGTTTTTGTTTAATAATGAGCCAGATTCTTGATAAGCCTAAAAAAAAAAGTTCGTGGCAGATACCAATACACAGACACTACTGAGCTGTTTCTTTTGTTCATGCAAGCAGCTGGCTCAGTATTGCACCTGAAGAGGTAATTATAAAGATAAGTTGGAACACTAATTTGCAACATTCAGGCCTTCCCTGGGAAGGTATTGCCATGACAAAAGAAAATAAAGGAACTCACAGTCAAGAACAGGGGCACTATCCACCATTTTTCACTCTCACTGGCAGCTCTAGGTAACCTTTAACCTCTTCCCACCAGCCTCCTCAAAGAAGCTACAAGATGCAGAAGAGTAAAGGAAAAGGGTCTGGTCTCCTCACACAAAATGCCCTGTGCATTTATACTAAGAACAAATGTCTTTTTATTCTGATTTCCTTGTGTTCTGTTGCTCTCAGGTACTCCAACAGCTGAAAAGGAAAAGAAAAAAATATAAAATTGCCACCTTGCCAAGAGTAGTTTTCTTTATAAGGACATTAATGAGCACATTTGAAATCAGTTTTACAGATTACTAGTCAGGAGTATTTTGTTTGGTTAGTTTATTATCATGGATAGTACAGTGATTGGCTCAGAATCATTTTACACAGATTAATTAATTTAGTTTTGTAGTGCTGCACAGTGAACTTTGCAACTCTGCTTATGAATGCAGAGGCTTACGAATCGGGGCTCACTACAGCTTAGTGACACGCGCACAAAAACAGCCATCACAAGTTGTGTGCTCAGCTTCAGAGGCTGCTGTTGAGATCTCTCCTGTTGGGAAGTGGGACTCTTCTGCCAATCATCTCATTGCTGTGATCAAAGCCAGCCTGGCTTGCGCGCGCTCCGGGACCCCAGACTGCTCGTGCTGGAGCCAGTCACTCCATCGAGAAGACAGCTGGACCTTAGAAAAGGAACCTCTATCAGTAACCTGGAATCAACCAGTATAAAATTTCCCCTTATCTGAAACTCTATTCTTGGGAGAAATATTATCACTAGCTGTGTGTTAATTGGCAGGAAATTGCTTGCCCTGGGCTCCTCTGACAGAGGCCTCCCCCTTCCCTCTCCTCTCCCTGGACTCCACTCTCTCACACTGCGCCACACTCAACATTTGACGGCGCTGAAGGGAGAGATGAATTCTGTGAACAGTATAAAAACAACTTTCCGCTCCATCGCAAGGAGCCAGATGATGGATACTATTTTCAAAGACTTCTTTGTCCATAAGATGGCGTTTGAATTAGGAACTTGTTTAGCCAGATTCTCTTGTTACAATTTACTGATTCATTGGGTGGAGAATGGGAGGGCAGGATGACAGAGCCAGACAGCTTCAATTAATGATCTTTTAAAAAGATCTCGTTCAAACACATGCACAAATGCATCTTAAAATATATCCAGAATTAGACAACAGGAAGAATTATAAATTTTAATTTATTTGTGCCTTTAAATTATCTGCTGAAGGATAATAAGGTGTTTTAACATCACTACTTTTTGACAGAAGAATAGTGACGTTCTAACAGATTAAATCTGTGGTGTTTTTCTTAGAAACCAGAGGTGGTGTAGAAGGGGTTTTTTGAGGAAAAAAGAGTCTCCAAAGCTCTCCTGATGTCTCAGTCAGACCATAGCAACAGTACAGTCTCATTTGGGTTAGTAACATGGAAATTAATTTCTGTTTCAGCACAGAAGCGAAGAGATGTATCAAATTCAGGTCTTCTACCTGTTCTGGCAGATGTCATTTCTTTTCTTTGTCAGTTTTCTCTGGATCACATCAGAATGGATAAATCTGGAATTTCATCCAAGGAGATATTTAGGATACTTTTGTCCTGTCTACACTGGAGGAGCACTTGGGCTCTGACAACACCAGCACTGTGCCTCTTCTTCCCCCGTGCTCCTTCAGCCAGACCTGAGCCATTCACACCCTGTCAATGTGAAATCTTGGGGTCCCTCTCTCAGCTGCTGAGCGCTGGCCATTTTCACAGCTCCTACTTCAATTTGTAAAGTTTCTTGGAAATTGCCTGGGGCTCTCATCTTACTGTTGGGGGAAGGGGAAAGATCTGGACTGGTCTTGCATGACCTCAACCATTTAATTTGTCTGTCATTACTTCATGGGTATAGGTTACCAAGAACGCAGTTCTCAATTTTCTTACAAAAATAGAGCAACAGTCTAAGCTTTTCTTTAGTTACTTGATTGACAAAAGGAAAATTTCTTTCTGTGGTAGAATCATTCTTATTCTCTTCAGGAGTGTCTCCCTCTGAACACAGACATACACACTTGTGTGCATATGTCATTAGAAATATCATGCACACACCAACTCAACTTTTTGCAGAATTTAAGTAGCTAGAGGTATTGAACTCAGAAGACTATGTTAGTGATATAAATAATATATACTTTTTATGAAGTCCATTTTCACATCACAGATTTCTTTAGATAAATTTTTCAACTTTAAAGTTTCCTTCTTTTTTTCCCCCATTTACTCCTCTCAAGGCAGCATTCAGAATAAGTATTTGTGTGTGGGGAATGGAGACTTCTGAATGAACTTTAGCCGATTTAATAAAACTAGAACAAATCAATAAGCCACCCAGGCATCTAATGCTGTCAGTATTCCCACTGACTGTTCCACAACATCAAACAGTATGGAAAACATTTTCAAGGTAAGTCCTCAGTATTCTGAAACAGGTCCCTAAAGGCAGAGAGATGGAGGTTTTCTTGGCCTACCTGTTTAAAATGGGTCATGCTCTGCATTCACAATCACCTTGAAGTCAGGCGCAGTTCTTCAAAGCAAGAGCTCCAGCGAGGCGTGCACTGCTTGGGCTGCGAGCGCGCTGCAGCCAAGGTCAGGGAGACCCTTCTTTCCCCAGCCCTGTTCAGAGAGTTCCTTTCTTCTTAGCCTTGACTGCCATGGTGATAACAACTCCTCTTGGCTGTTATCAAATTCCCATCTCCATGCAATGTCTTCTCATGCGTCATGCCATCCTTAAACCAAATCCTAACCTTGCTTCTCTGGCTTCAGTGAGAAACTCTGGGCCTCATTATCTGCTTAATCTATGTTACTGAAGTTTTGCTACCCCAGCAATGGAAATGAAGCTTCTGACAGTAGATGTCCTTTTGCCAATGTGAAATGTTTCAGTTCCCAGGGAAGAGATGCTGTACAGGCAAAACTACCCCTGTTGGTACAGCTATCTCATAGTTTTATCTTCACAAAAGTGCAATGCTGACATGTTTTCACAGGCAAAATTTTCTAGCTGGATGCTGAAGAAATAGAGAGATATTGCACTGGGACAGAGCCTTTGGGACAAGAACAGCTGTTGTGGTGAAACTGGTCATTTCTCTCTGCTCTTCTCTTCATTACCCCATCCCTCCCGCAGGTGAAATTGACTGTATTGATCCATTTAACTGCACTTAGACTAAGGACATCTGTCAAAACAGTGAGGTTGATCTGGGATCACAGTTCATCCGAATCCAGCCTGACCCCAGGCCCTGCCAGCAGCTGGTGGCAGAGCTAACCTGGCTCTCAGAGTGTAGCCCTTGCTGCCCTCTGTGAGAGATGGGCCCCTACACAGGCCACATGCATTGCCATTTTGATCCACTCATGCTCTTTTGTTCTGTGGAGGTAAGAAGAGAAGGTTATGGTGATGATGCTGTCTTGTTATCCAGGCGTGATTTAAGTTGTGCACTGCCATAGTCTGTTCATGATCAGCTCAGTATCAACATTTTCAAGTGTATGAGCTCCCAGGGCTCATTCTTGTCTGTGAGGTCCCAGGAATTCCCATGTTCTCTGCTCTGGTGCTCAGTCTGGTGCAGGTTGCATCAGCTGAAGTGTGGCTGTGCCAGGATAGTTGGTTTCACTCAGTGCAAGAGAAAATGTCAAATGGTAATGCTCAGCTAGCTACTTTGCTACTGCCTTGCTGGTCATGAGCACAGATACAGACTTCTTGTCAAAGAGGTCTGTCAGCTCCTGTGTAAATCCACTTTTGATGTTACAACTGGAGGTGTAGCACAATCTCCTATCTCTAAGAAGTTATTAAATAATAGCTGACTTTGCCAAACGAGCTGGTGTATTTTCCCCGTGATTGCACAGAAAATAAGAAGTGCTTGCTTATCGTCAGAGAAGAGGCTTTGAGCCCTTCACTGAAGTTTTCAGAAATCTTTCTTGGTTCTGGGATCCCTGAACCCAGGCGCTGATGGAGTTGATAGCAGAAGAACTGAGGATGTCAAGGCAAGGACCATGCTCTGTGCTTTGGCACATGAAAAGCAGCATTTTGAGCTGAATACCCACAATTCAGAGGCACCACAAATCAGCACCTGTGTTTCAAAAACACATTTGTGCTCTTTTCATATGTGAGTTTTAGATGGGTGTGAGAATCATGGATTTTAGCTGGGTTTCTGGTATAAGTGCAAGGGAACCAGTCCTCTCTTCTTTGTGCCTCTGTGAACAGAATGAACATCTCCCACTGGAGAAGGACTAGCAATGACTTTAGAAAACAACCAAACAAGAAAATACATTCCTTTGGGTTACTGGAGGGGATTTATAGCATGTTGTGAACTATCCACTTAGTCCCAGAATTTAAGTGAGGGGCAGGGGTGGGGGTTGAGAGAGCAGGAAAACACAGTTCCCTTGTTAAAATGAAAGAATGAGTTTAATATATACAGGCAGAAAGAGGAGGCAAGTCCTTTCCCTGTTAAATATTTACCATCTGAGCTCTGCTCAGACTCCTGATTTTCTGTATCTCTAAAGGTGGTGGTACTTGTGACAGTAGGATATGTTCCTTAATGTATTCCTCCCTCTCAACCCACCTTGCATGGGAAACGACTTTGGTAACAAAAAGCAGACTGTTCCCTTCTCATGAATATTAATCAGTAAACTCCCCCTGCTATTTTAAATCGAAGGCTGGTGCTAAAACCCTTTTTTCCCCCACCCAAGCATCCCCCAAGGAAAACCCTTAAAGTCCTGGGAAAGCCATGCACAGAGGCTGCCGTGACTAGAGGCCTTCTAGGCAGTGACATATAAAACTCTGAGGTCAGGGGGCACAGCAAGAGGAGGAATGAGCTTTGTTTCCACTATGTGTTGCTGAAAGCTAAACCTTTATGGAACTTTTCTAGCTGCATTTTTGGCTATTTAGCTTTGAAAACAAAAGATTTATTTATTTTTTCCTATTCATCGCAGTTTTTGTCCTAAGTTGACAGCAGTGACATAAGAAGGACCCTCTCTGTTCTGAGTTAGAGCTGTGTATGCTCCTTTGGTCATTACTGCTTAGTACAAATATTATATGACCTTTCAGCAAAGGGAAGAAAACAAACAAACAAAAAGATTGCACGTTGCCAATGTAGACACCCATTACCACAATTCATTCTTCTAAATAAGAAAATTAAAACTCTCTTGGCAAGTAAAATACATTGACTGGAGCATGTATAGTTCAAGAGGATGCCCAGAAGCCCAGCTGTGTGTCTTCACAATCCACTCAGCTTCAGATCAAGCCAGAGGAATATTCCCAAGGACACAGGGTGATACAGCCGGAGGTTGACTTGCCTCCTAGATAACCCTGAGCAGCGCTGAACAGTTCTTTGAACTCAAAGCAATTTGCGATTGTGTTCAGAAATAACACATAGACTTGCCAAAACCCAAGAGTGTATCAGCAACCAGCGTGTATTTTTCCAGTGCCTGTAGTGATAAGCCAGTGCAGAGTTTGTTGTTTTCTCTTTGGGGCAGTGTTAGCACTTGTGGTGTGTTAGAGGATTTCCCATGCCAAAGATGCAATTCATGTCCTGAAGACTGTGCAGTCAAGAATAATGTTTTAAAATCTTTGTCCTTTATCAAAGGATTTGGACAGACTTCAAAGAACATTATTATCCATATCTAACAGCTGGGAAAACTCAGGCGAGGAGGGGTGACATGGCTTTCCCAAGGTGGTCTTATGAACTGGTGTCAGACCAGGAGTGAAGTACTGTAGTTCCTGCCTGCTGTGCATGCTGCATCTCATCAGGTTGTGAAGGTCAGTGCTGGGAGCTGTACACTCCAGATCTGATGTACTGGTTGAAGACTTGAGAGTTGAAGGTTGAAGACTTGGGAATGGAGACTTGAGAGATGCTGCACACTGTTAATGAATGGAGAACTGAGGCAGTGGATGGAACACATTCAAGCTGATCACCCAAACAGACCCGTGTTTGATGGCTGCAGGTGGGCAATAGCTGACGGCATAAAACCCTTGGTGGAATGGCAGTAAAGCTCACAAGACAGGCTCTGGGTGAGCATGGAAAATAACCACCTCAGTCTAGGTCAGAAGGTGGGAGTATGGTGAGTTTACTGATGGTGGTTTGGTTACTCCATAGGTTAGAGTACATGTTTGATCCAAATAAGCCACACCACACATGTGAACTGGTGATATATGTTTCCCTGATTTATTCTGGAAATGTGATGTCTTATTCATGTAAAGGAAGAGTGGCATGAACTGAAAGTACCTGATCCAGCATAAAGCTTGCTCACACAAAGATAAACCTCCACAAGTCTTTGAACAATTTAGGCTAGAAGAGTAAATTCGTGTTAGATCAGCATCTTAAGTTAGGTGGCTGCAGTGGTTTTGGTCCAGAGCTCTAAACCACATGTACTTCTGTATTCTGGGAATAATTCTGAGATAGGTAAGTGACTGTGTTCAGAGGAAGAGATATTCAGGCAAAACCTGAACTTTGTGCTTTTAAGGTATGGGTTGAGTGAGTGGTTGATGTTAGTACCCAGAGATGTGTATTTGCTGCAGCAAGGTCTCAACCAAAACTCCCAGTAGATAACAGGTTTAAGAGGGTTTGTCAAGCTGCAGTTCTCCTGCTCAGGACTGCACCAAGGTGATAGCAGCAGTACAGTTCTTCCAGGACAAAAGAATGAAGCAGCTGTAGCTGGTAGCTCCAGGTATAAACATGCATCACTCATTAGAGGTAGTTAATAATTTCCTGGCACTATTAAGTGCTCAAAACTGATATTTACTCTTTTCACACTTCTTTGGAGGAGCAGAGCTACAGCTGACTAATCCCAGTTGGTGTTGAACAAGATGGCAGTAGCGTCAGTTAGTTTTCATGGAGTGCTGTAGATGTGTAGACTGTGAGAATGCAGGTATTGCTAAAAATCAGGTTGTTTATTTCAATAGAAATATTTGGCTATCAGTGTTTTAAAGACTGTGCTGCATGATGACAAAAAACCCCACAAACCAAACAACCAAAAAAGAGATCAGAACTACTAAAAGTTTGAAAAAAATTATTCTATGTATTTGAAAAGAATGCCATAACTGTCTATTCAGGAAACTTCTTTAACAACATTGTTTTATAAAGACATGAAATCAAGCAGTTAAATATTAAATGGAAGATTCAAATGGAAACTGAGAAATGGACTTGACCCTGGCAGAAGTTGTGAGAGATCAGAAGTACATCTCAAGAACTGGTTATTTCATTTCAGCTGAACACTTGTCAGGAAACCTTCTACATTCAGGCCTTCACTATATTCACTATATTCACCTGTGGTACACTGAGATTAATGAGGGATTTCCAACAGGCAGGTATGGCACCCTGGAGAACATGCAAAGTTGATTCTTGATCTCAAACTCTCAAGTTTTTCTGTTACCTGGCCCAGCTGAGCCAGCTGTGCTTGTGCTGAGGCCCTCAGCTTCTCAGTCCTTCAAAGGAGGATAGGAGAGATGAGACATCAGCAGTCAGTATTGAAGATGAAATACTCTTTTCCCTGACACCATTGAACTGTGACTGTAGATGCTGGAGCCCAGGAACCGAGGCTGGCCGTGTTTTGGGGAGGAGTGTCTCTGGGCTGCTGCCCCCAGAGGCTGTACTAGCACTTGCCCTCCTTGAGCAGTTCCCAGCAGCGCATATAGGAGCAGAATCCTTATTTCTACTTCTCCTTTGTTAGTCTCCCCATCTACCCTGTGGGCTTCTGCGCTTCAGGAACTTAACAGGGGACATGTCTTTCTCTGGGGCATTCTCTCTATACTTATCTTGGGGTTTGAATACCTCCCAGTTAGTGATTTCTGGCAGAACAATGTAGACCATTGATAGTGCAGACTACAGCCAGCTTGCCTTTCAGTTTCCTGTTTGACCTTTTAAACTTCGTTATTTCACAAATATTCAGACTTGAAATTTTACACACTTAAGGCACCTAAAAGCAAATTCTCCACTGGTAAAGTTGTCTAAACAAACTAGCAAAACCTTGAAAGGATATAATTTCCCTTGAAAATACATCCTCACAGATAATTGATAGCATAGCCATCTTTCAGACCAGATGGTTTCCTTTTGGATGCTTACACAGAATAAAGTATGAGGAGCAAAGTAGCCTTGTACCCTCAGAACAGATCCTGCCATCACTTCTTAGACTAAAATCCACATTCCAGAAGGGTATAAGCTAGTAAAAAGAACCCTTACATTCCACCTGATAATAATTAGCTTCCTTGCAAGAGAAAAGTAATTTTTATACATTAGTTGGCTCTATCTCTAATATTTATGATTGTATGATATTCAATATGTATTATGCATACATACCTATTAGGCAAGTAATACAGTGCTGCATAAGACATAAATATAAAGGTATATTTCAATTTATACTTACATTTATCCCATGTTTCTCTTCATAGAGATTTGCAAAGGTAAAATCTATAATGTCTTCCATGAAATGCAGGCACTTCTGGAGCTTATGTTGGTGTCATAATTGCTTCTAATAGCTGTGGCTGGGCTAGTCCAGCCTTGCCTTTTAGGACCCAGGTTGTAACAGTAAGAGAGCACTTGCTTTCTGTATTGAGCATAGGAAGAGATATGGCCTCAGCTGCTCCTTTCTCCCTTGTGAATGAGCTGTAAGCCCTTCACAGGCACAGGGAACACTTGTCCTTTACTCCTGTGGTGTTTCTCTGCTCTGCCCAGGCAGCACGTCTCCCCTCCTCCTCTGCAAAGGTAGCAGAGCAGATGGAACTGCCTTGGAAGACAGATCATCTATGGGATGGATTGGGCTGGTTAAAGGTGAAGAAAGAAAGCATCAGTTAAGAGACATGGGGGGTTTCAGGGAGGCAGAGAGGAATCTCACCTATTGGCATGAGAATTTTAACAGGCATTTTAAAATAAAACCCCAAACAAACAAAAAACCACTTCCTGAGGTTATCTGTGCGATGTGGAGGGAAAACACCACAAAGTGAATCAGTAGTAGCCCAGCTGGGGGATAGCTCAGAAACTGCTTGTTTCTGCTTTTGGTGTGCTCAACCACAGGACTCTTCTCTGCTGAACTGGATCAGGATCATGAGAGAAAGGAGAGGATACTTGGGGCAGATTAGGAAGGAAAACACATGCCTTCTAAGGAAAAACCACTTGGGCATCCATCCCTGGGAATTGTGATGTTTGCAAAATTCTCCTACTTTTTGTCTCCCTTCCATGTGAGTATATGTCAATAAAGATAGCAAGACTGCAGGGAGAGTTCTGTGGAGTTGATGTGAATGATAAAGTTTGTAAAATCAAAGCAGTATAAGAGGGATTGGTCTACTGTTCCAGCAAAATTGGCATTAATAGTAAATTCAGGGAGCTGTATTCCTAAGGACCATACTACATTCCCCTAATTTTTTGTGATGGTTCTGTATTTTTAATTATTTTTTTAGCTTAATGCTTCAAAGAAGTTGCCTCATCAGAACTAAGAAGTTGGACAAGTGACTCATGTAATGCTCATCAGCATGGGCAGCCTAAGTTATGTGTTTTCCTGGAACAATTATCCTTCCCATTTCCACTTTCTCTTCTAAGCTTGTCTAATGTTGTGTCCAATATGGAAGCAGGGAAGGGTAGGGACCTTGCCAGGTCATGAGTTTGCAGTGTTTTTATAAGATCCTAAATTTTTTGCCTTTGAGAACAGCATTGGTTGAAGTGGTTGTAATCCAGACCCGCTGGTGGAGCATGAGAAGAGTTTGTGCTTTGATGGGAGTGCTGTGAACAGGACAGCTCTTGCATGGCATTGTATTTGTGGAGGGGGTGGGCTCTTCTCAGGGAGCCTGGATATGCTGGATATGCTTCCCAGCCATATGCTTCCCCCAGGTACCAACTGCACTGGCAGAGCTCAGGCTAGGAGAGCACAGGATGTACTTTTGGAAAGGTTCAGCTGCCCCTTCATGTGCCTTTTTGGGCCTCGGGCTAGCCAGGCTTCAGGAAGGGCAGAGAGGAGAAGGTCAGAAGATGAAAGGGTCTTTAGAGTAAAACCCTTTGCTGAGATGCAAGGCAGTATGACTTTGTCACTCAATTACTCTGGACTTTCAAAGCACAGAATGAAGTGTTGGATGTGGCAATGGAGCCCTTGTCAGCACAGTGTGTGGGAGGCAGCCCAGCAAAGGGAAGTGAAGAGGGTTTGTTCAGCAGCTGGCACAGCAGCTGGGCCCTGCCAGCTCCCATCCGACTTCCTGTATCCCTGTCAGTGACCAGCTTCTTCTCTGGCTGTGGCACTTGGCACTCTGCTCAGCCTGCTCTTCTTAGTTCTCCTTCCCTGGCACAAGGTTCAGCAGCAGACATACACCCTGTGGAAGCAAAGAGCCCAGGGCCAGCACAAAGCTTTGTAGGAAAACAATTTTAAGGCCTGTTTATGTTAAGATATTAAGAAACAAGAGATAGTGGCATCTAAACTAGGAGTAGTAGTGGTAAAACTGCTTTGAAAAGCAAACTAGCTTTTAATTATATTATTAAATCCCTGTGACTGCTCTGACCTTATTGAATGCCTGGCTTGAAGGCTGATCTATTTCATGCACGCTTCCGACCAAACCACTGAGCAGTGTTGAGTAAACAACCATCGTGAACGTGAGACTCAGAGACTTCTGAGAGGAAATAGCTCCTTCATAAAATTCAAAGGCCTTTTCACGTGTGCAGAATGGATGTAAATAGGTGTGAGGATCTTCTTCAGGGGCCTTTCTAACCTAGACTGCTCAGTCTGCCTGGCTAAAACATTAAATATCATTTGTATCTGTAACTAAGTTGTCTGTATAATTTGTGCTTTTCAGTCTGTATGAACTGCAGTGGTGGTAAAGATTTTCCAAAGTCATAGGAATTAAGGTATCTGTAATAGAGCAGGTGCCTAAATCCCTGAGTCTTTGTGATAAGGCAGTCACAAAAGTTGTTATGAGAATCACAGGGAGAATGCCCTCGGGAAGGACCTCAACATTTGTCCTAACTGGAAACAGAGATTTCACAGACAGAGCTTCTGTTTGTAGCATTTTGCTAAATCCTACTGTCATTTAACAGTCTCAGGATGACTCTATAAACCACTCCTTATCACAGCCAGGTCCAAAAACCTGTTCTGCAAAGTTCAGAGTGGTTGGATTTTACAGAGGTGATTCAGGTGATTTCTTCTACTACAGGTATCCTTTCTACTCAGCCCCAAAGCACATTTTGCCTGCATCAAACACTGTGTTAGAGCCACTGCTGCACCTAAAGGTTTCTTACAGAAATAGTAAAGATTTCTCCTCTAGGAGTGGAGATCTGGCTACATTTCCAACTCTGTGTGCCACAGAGGAACTGGAGTGTGACTGAGCTTCTACAGTTCAAGCAAAAAAATGTTGTTTTTACCTCTCTGTGCCCTGGGTGACTTGGTGCACCCATACTGTTCTGCTCCAGCCTCTCAGCCCCAGTCACATTGGATACACAGCAGCTTGAGCCCAGAAATTTTGCTACCAGGCATTTCTCTTGGCAGGCAAACTAAACAGAGTGTGGGGCTTGGAAGCTCTGCACCATCCAGGCAGCCTGCTTTACTTAGCAAGAACCAGGACCACTCCGTGGCATGTAACAAAGGATAGCCTAAGTGTCCTGGAAAGGATGCTGAAATCCAACTGCTTTAGATTGGTTGCTTTGCTAATACCACCCCTCTCATCTTCACTACTGCTGATGTTACTGTAAGTGCTGTAACATGACAGAGCAAATTGCACCCACTGCATCTTCTTGAAAGCTGAGCACCAGGTAAGCTGCTGGAAATCCTGAGTCTCAGCAACTCACTTGGCAGTAATCAGAGTGGAAAGCCAGGTTTTCCTGGTTTGTCTCTTGTTAGGTTTTCCAGCCAACCAGTTGCCATCAGGACCCTGCTATCAGCCCAACATCCATCAGAAAATGAGAACCTGTGTTATTAGAAGGGAAAAAGAGCATCAGCTGCTTTCAGGAAGGGAAAACTGGTGCCAATTTATGGTTTGCTTTCAAAGGGCCTGACAAGCATCTTATTGAAACTGATGGAACAGCTGGCATTGATTATATTGAGCTCAGCTCCAACATGAAATTCTGAGAGCATTTTGCTGCATCTAATGATGGCTTCCTACATAACTGCCATGGAAACCCAACCTGCTTTCCTTCCAGCCTCATTCCAGTCTAGGTTGGCTTGTGTTTCTTTGTTCACTAAAGCTCTTGTTGGCTAAATTTTTTGGGACAAACATGTAACTGGTGCTTAAATCCCCGGACAAAAGAAAGCACAGATGCCTTTTCTGATTTGAAATACCAAAGGTCTTTCTCTGCATAGCAAGAATCCATGTCCTGAATGGACTCAGGGAGGGCAGAAAGGGACTTGCTGCCTGTGAGGCTTGGTTAATATGCCTCTGACTGTCTGGCTTTGTGCCTTCTCTTTACCTCCTTGTGATTGAAAATAGCCTGCTGGCAGGTAGCCTAAGGGCTATGGCTAGTTGTGAAAGGGTGAGCTGGGCAACAGGAGCAGGAATAAAAGTAGGGAGTAGCAGATGAGAAGAGAGGGGAAACCATTCTAACTGATGAGCACTTTACTACTGAAACTACATCTTGTAATCTTGTAGCCTTCTCTCTTGCTGTCTGCAGCAGATCTCTACACTACCCACCATCCATCTAATTGATCCTTACCTTCTTGAGAGTTGCTCAGAGGTAGGTTTGGGAGCCAGTCTTGCCTTGCTGATTATTTTCTCAGCTCCCTCAGCATCCCAGGGCTGGACCTCAGGTACTGTGTCTGAAGGCAAAGGGTTTAAGATGCCATGTGACAGTGCCATTGGCAGGACACCCCATGTTGCTGATGTTTTTTTTCTGGTTTTCAAAGTTCTCAATTGCTTCATTTGCATGACATGCACTGTAGGAAGGCTTTTCTGCTCTTTCTGCTCAGCTGTTTGCTGCTAGACTTGGGGTTGTCAGGAACTACACATTTTAGGAGCTGGAATTTGTTGCAGTGTTAAAGACAAATGTTATAAAACACATATAGAGCCCTCAAAGGGTGCATGCTCTACTTCAACACAGCAAGCCTGTTTCCAGCTTCTGGAATTTGCTTCATAAATGTGATCACAACTGCTAATTCTTTTTATTTCTTTGCATATTTTTGAGCGTGAAGGAAGTCTATGGACTTACAGACACTCAAACTAGTTTGTAAAATAGCTACTTATTTTTTCCAGGTGGCTTCTAAACCCATATTTAGAAATTTCTCTTCTGTCTCACTCTGAAGCCATTAAGCATGTGGAGTATGTTCAGCTGACAAATGTACTGGGATTTGCAAATAGTAAGGGTAGAAGTCATCCACCAAAATGCAGTAGCTCATGTCAAGGTAACACAGAAAAACACCCAGTGGTCATTCAGTGTTAAGCAAGAAGCCTATCATGGGTTCGGGCTGATTTCAATAAAATAAAAAAATAAAAGCCAGAAAAAGAAAAGATCACTCACTGAAGAGAAGAAAACCAGAGGAAATAGGATCTAGATATCATCCAGCACCCCATATGCACTGTGAGGGGAAACAAAATGAGCTGTGCCTGTGCTGGGCTGTCAGAAGCAGGGGCAGAGGGAAGCAATGGGCTAAGCTCTTGGTGGTGTTCATTTATCTGATTCATGGAAAATCAGTGCAGCCCTTGTAGCATGTGTGGGAGCTGTGGAGGTAGTACATTTGCCTCAGCAAAATCAAAGCACTTTTGGTCCCTTGGTAGCTCACAGGAGGCTTCTTCTCCTCTGCTTGGAGCACAGGGCAGTGCAAAATGTTTCCATGGCAGGGACTCAATGCTCTCCTTCCTGCTCCCATGTCTGTAGGAAAAGGGCTGTGTGGAGAGGTTAGGAAAGAGTCACTGGAAAGCCTTTGGTCCTTCTTGTCTATTTCTGTCATGCTTTTTAGACTGAGACAAGGTCCCAGGCATTTAATTTACAAGAAGTATTTCAGGGAGAGTTTTCTGCACTAATTGCCATGCTGTTTACTGCCAGAGAGATGCAGGGTTTATTACTTCATGCACTTTAAAACTGGCGGAGGGTGACAGGGTTTATGATTTAATCTCTACCAAGTGTCTCTTTCTTTGGGGATAGGTGAAATGTTACTATCATCTATTCAAAGGTGGAGTGACAGTTTTTTACTAGAACCCAACTAACTGCATCTCAGAAAAATGCTGATACAATCACAAGTGAGAGCTGGATGAGATGAGACACTTTCCTGCCTGTTCCTGTGGCACGCAGTGGAAGCTGCTGATATTTGATGAGCAGTAACAAGGTGCCCTACTGTGACACCCCACCAATGCCAATTGTTTATGCCAAGTCTACTGAGCCACCAACATGCTGAAGAGGCAGAGTTGTGTTTAGCACAATAAGATCCAGGGATTTGAATGTGTTACAGTGTTAATTGTTGATATTGTTGTTGCTGATGAGAATTTATCTACAGTTTCAGAGAGCAGAAACACTCACTCCTAAAAAGAAGAATTAGAAAGCAGTTGTTTCTGCATGAGCTGATCCCATCAGTCTCCACACAGCCCTGGTGTGCAGAACTGGATGCTAGCTTAGCCTTGCCTCAGTGTTGCAGATTACACTCAAATCCCATTTATCCTCAGTAGCTTTATTGATAACTGCTTTGGGAGACTGCCTTCAAGATGTATTACCTTAATTCGTGGTTTGCCTTGCCTCCCTCAGCCTCTCTCTCCTGTGTGCTCTGAAAGCCTCCCTGTTCTCTGGGACCCTCCAGCCTTGCCCGGTCGCTGTGCTGTCCCTGTACCCCAGCAGTTCTCTGCCTGGCCCAAGTCACAGAGGCTCAGTTCTGGAGTCAGGGACTTTGTTGTTGCACAGCTTCTGTACTTGGGCATTTCTTGCTTCCTGCACAGGTTGTTTGTACCTGCACAGGGTCACAACAAAAGGATTGCAGATGTCTGCAGATGAGCCACAAGAATACAATGTTTCTCTGCTGTTGTATGGAAACTCATTACAAAGCTCCTAGTGTTTTTCCATTTGGTAATTTAAGAGCTCAGTTTTCTTGTACTATGCTGAAAAGCCCCTCAGACATTTGGGAGGAGGTGAACCTAATGGTCCCAAGCTAAAGCCAGGTTACTGAGACCTCAGTGGTTTGTATTCTTTGGACAAGAGAATCATAAATCTTTCTAAATGGGCGCAGCTTTCCTGGCTGCATTTAAAGTGTTTGTATAGATCTGCAACAAAATTGAAGAGGTGTACTTGGTAATGAAAGCACCACATGTTCTGATGCCTGTGATACCTCTCTGTCTTTATGGCAGCACATCTTCCTTGTCATCTCTATCACACACCTGCCAGAAAGGGCTCATCTGCCCTTTCTGGGTCCACACACAGGTGTTTATATCCTGGTGTCAATCTGGCTTGTCTCTGGGTCACTCTGGAGTAAAAGAGGTTGATATGTGCTTCAGAACTTCTTGCTGAGGTTTTTAGCACTTTCCAGCTCCTTGCACACTGTTTTCCCATCTCCCTCTATTTTCCTCCACATCAGTGTTACTCATCCCCTTCCACTTCCTTGTATTAGTGTTCCATATGCTCTCTTGCTTCACAAGAAAAGGCTCAGTATAGTGTCCATGCATTCCCCTCCCAATGCTCTGTCTTTGAATAGTAGAGAGCAACAGACCTAGTTGAAGCTTACACCCTGTTGTCCCTGCAGTGGTTGCAAAAACATCTGTACTGCTCTGTATTCCTCCAGCAGATCAGGGGCCCTTCACTGCTCGCCTCGGGAGAACAAATTGGCAAATACCTGAGCTGGAAAAGGACTGCTCCTGAAAGAAGGCTGGTTACAGTGTTAGAGAAGAGGAAATTCAGAGTCATTAAATAGGAAAGGATCAACTCATCACATGCCCTTGGCTTTTTAAGCAAACACAGCAGGGAAATAGAGTAACTGTGGCTTCCCTTCCCCCATACAAATAACTGGAGTCCTTATTTCAGCAAGTGCCACACAGCGCACAGCTACGCTACTCATTTTCATTTTACAAGGCTTCTTGGCTTTTACTGTGACAAAATTCAATGCCTGCAAAACTCTTGAATTTTTATTATCACTTTCAGAAAACAGCATTCCTCTTTATTTTCCTGTGAGTGGCCTCAGACTTTTCTGCTAGAGCTGTATTTCCTAGGACATGCACGATTTAGGGGATGGTCGAAACAGATTGCCCACTCTGTACAGTCCATGAATTTTATCAGTGCAGATACAATGAATACATTTTTCTGTGTTTTTTGTGTCCTGAACATTGCTAGGCAAAGAGAGCTTGTTCTAATGCTGTTCTGCATGCTTCTAGAAACCAGCCCAATTCTCAACAGACTGTCTTGCCTTCAGCTTTCTCAAGGAGAAGTGGAGCCCTCTTCCTCTGCTTGTGTTTGGTTCACATCTGACCACCAGTTCTCTGTCCTTCAGCTCTGATGTGGCTTCACCTTTCCCTGAACTGCAGGAGACCTTGTTTTAGTGTTTATATAGAGCCTCCTCCCTCCCCCTTCATACTCTGGGGAATTGGGTTTTATTCATCTCACCTCAAATCCATGCTCTTTCTCACACGTGGCCTGCGACTGTTTAGGGAAAAGCAGCCCTGTCTGCCCATATAGCCCATACATATGGCTCCCTTCTCAAGTGCCTGGGAGGGGGAAACTGGCCCTGGTCACAGCACAGGGGCTGTTAGTGAAACATCCACCTGTGTGAGACCACATCTGATTATAGGAACTCACCTGGTACAAAATTTCAGGACACCTGCCTGGCACTGGATTCAGACAAGTCATTCTCTGGTTTTAAGGTTATACCATGACAGTCATCACCACTGGGATCCCAAGGAGCTGAAGCTTTACAAATTTTTTATCATTTTAAGGGAATACTGTTCAATTTGTAGCAGGTTTGGGTGGAACCAGATGTTGGAGCTGGCCAGAGAATCTAGCTCTGGAGTCCTTACCCAAAGAAGGCTCTCACTGACTGTGTGGCTGGCATTTTCTGATGGCCTACCTGTCCCTCCTACTCTCTAGATATAAGAACAGTTTCAAATAAGTCTGTGGAATTTTTTATAGTTTGGTACTGTGGCAAGCTAAGAGTTGTGTAGGGAAAGTGTATTATCTAAAAGGAGAAAGACACTTTCATCTTCTAATATACACTTCATTGTGAAAAAATAACTCAAGGGGATTTTTAAAAAGGTTATTTTTTGCCTAGATCATTCTGTGCTCGATTTGCATCATGGCCTATGAACTATTTTATTCTGTCACAAGGGAGCTGCAGCATAGCCTGGGAAGAAACAGCAAGAGGTAGAGGACCAGGAATTTCTTAATCTATCTAATTTGTAGACCAGTATATCACATGGATTAAGAACCTGAATTCTCTATTTTGATGACCTCTTTGCATATGTCTGATCAATCTGTGACAGCAGAAAGAAACAGAAAATGGTTTTAGGTGCTTTTAAACTAAAGAGTGGTGGAGGACATTACTAAAATGTAGATTTCAATCATTAGTTCCTAGAAACATGAAGATCATTAGCTTTGGGGATTTCAGCATAGTGTCACTGCAGAAGATTTATTCTGTTGAACACCAGAAATACAAGCAGATGAAGAAAACACAGGTCTTGCCCTCAGGAGCAATCAGTGAGCTAAAATCAAGCTAGCCAGATATGGGACAGAGGTGCTACTCTAACAGAAGTGTTGACACTGGCCTTGCTTTAACTTCAATAAAGGGGATTTTTCCCTTCCTAATAATTTTTCATGTCAGGTAGTTAAAAAGTTAAAAACCTCAATGACACCCAGAGAACTGAGGGTCATTTTGAGTGCTGTTTTCTGCTTGAGTGCATCATAATAACTGACTCTTGCTTCTGCTGGGCATTTTAAAGTAAAACCCTCTAGAAGTTGAGGAGCTAAGACTATATATAGACACATGTATATATACAAGGCAGCAGAGAAACCCCTAGCAAGGAAATAAACCATTTACCCCAGCAGAACTTGCTGCACTATGGTCTGACACACAGGAGCCAAAGAGAAGCTGCCCAGTGTCAGCACTGTCAGTGCCATTGTCTCCACAGCAGGGTCCCCCACCTACACCAGACATAGTCCCTGGGTCCCCTCCACGTGGCAGATTCAGTGCAAGAGAGGGTGGCTGTGGTGAAGTGTGTATGCATTAGGGTGGGTGTCATTTTCCTTTTTCTCCTCTAAAATAAAATTTGCACCATTAACTATAGTATGAGCAGTTTTCCCAGCACCAGAACCATCTACCAGCTTTTTCTCCCCCCCTCCCCCTCCCTCTCTCTCCTCTGTCCCTTATTCACTGTTTTTCCTTCAGAGTCTGTATCCCCCATTAACAAAGAAATAAAAATTCATCACCACAGCAGTCTCACTGCTGCTCTGCTGCTCCATGCTTAATATTCAGGCTGGAATGCTGGTGATCTGAACTTAGAAACCAGAGAAAAATGACTTACACTGCAGATTTGGTAAAGCTCCTCTCAGCCTGTGCTCTTCTGTTCCCACTACATGTGTGAAAACTGTCTCAGATTTCACAGTGGTGATTTCTGCTCCTAATATCAACTCCCAAAGAGCTCAGCTTCAGCTCAGTTGTTGCCAAATCATCAAACACCTATGGGAGATTTGGCTGAGATTTGGTCCAATGGTGAAAGGGGAAGAGGGAAGAGTGATTATAGAAGTAAATAAGACCCTGAGTGTGAGAACTGGTGTAATTTTTATTTCTATTTGCTTCCCATCATATCATACTTATCTTGCCTGTATAGGTTGTCTCTGGCACAATCCTGTTTCACTGATATTTTTGTTACCCAAATGACATTTAAACTGGGAACATGGGGCAGAAAATTTGCATCAAACTCTCACCATCACACCTTGGTTCAGCCATATAAATACCATTACACTTACGTGGTGTTTTCTCTGCAGCAGGGACATGACTCAGGCCATACCAGTGGGCAGGAAGATGGTATTGCAGCTGTGATCCATGTGGTCTTGATGGGACATTGAACATAAGTTCCTGTCATAATTTTTTTGGCTGCTAATGGAATGATTTTTCGTTAGATGCTCCGAGGAGGAGAAACATTTAAGATGTATCACTTGCAATATGTGCAAGGAGTCCCTTAAATTGACAGGATGAATAGAGGAGCCCATGCCACAATGTTGTGCTGGCACGGTGGTGTGGTGATTGCTGTGTTTGTTCTGCAGGGCAAAAGGAACATGTCATGCACAGCACAGGATACAGATATCTCGCTCTAGTGTCACTTGGTCTGAAGCCAGAGCAGTGGGGGTTGTGTCTTTTAAAATAATACAGAAATCTGGGGGGAGGGTGTTCAGTGAAGACCTACATTAGTCTTTCCCACTGGTGCCCTGCAGCTTTTAATTAATCAGGTCCAATTATTCAGCCTATATCCATTTGAATGGTGGATAACACTGGAAGGAATTCACTTTCAATGGGATTTATGGCCCCCTTCCCTTAAATCATTTCAGATAAGAGATTGGAAGTGTTATGAAGCCTGCACAGATCAGTGTGATCCAAGCAGTTAATGCTGTGATGTATTTATTCAGGGAACAAATTGGAAATCAGGAGGAGAGGAAACAGTCTTTTAATTTACAGGAAAACAATAATTTATAATTATTTTGCCTTTAAATCAGAGAACAAACACAGCTGTTGTTTGAGGCTCTTAATCTGATTACTGAAGTGCTGGCCTTTCAGTGCAGAGTGAGCCAAGGGGACAAGCACTGCCCTCAGGCAGCAGAGAGCAATTCTCTCTGCTAAGGAGACTCAGGTGAGGAAAGGACTGGACTTGCTTTCAGAACGTGATTAGACCCGTGTGTTTCAGCTTTTTTCAAACCTGTTACTTTCTACCTTCTATTTAACGTATTCCCCACTTGGCTCACACTCCCAAGGAGAACTGGGAACCAATCAGCTGTGGATTTGTGCTGCTGGAGGACTATTTCTGACATGCTGGGAAAGTTCCCGAAGTCTTTTCTCACCTTGCTTCCATCTCCTGCCTCCTCTGTCAACTGCCAAAACATCACACTTGCTAGTGACAGCAAAGGAATTTGAAGTAGTGTCCCAACTCAGCCCAGCTGACAGCAGTATCTGGAAGCTCCAGGCAGGTTCAGATGAATGGCTGAAGCCTTGCACTGTTCAGAGACAACGGGCTCTTGAGGGAGGCAGCTAACATTGCTGTCCCACCTTGCCCCAAATCTTGTCTTCCATCCTGTCCTCCTTGCAAGGATGGGTGAAGGAGCACCCGCAGAGGAACGGGGGCACGGGGGCATCACTTTCTGCCTCCTAGAAACACAAGAGTTACAAAAGAATCATTTAAAAACTAACTGCCTTTCTGCAATGGGGTGGTAATATATTCTCTTTTATTCTCCTAATGGAAACATTAGTGACTGATCAGTTCAAATGAATTTCAGTGTATAATCTATTAATGTAGTTATATCCCATGGCAGCCATCAGTTTGGAGAGGATTCATTCTGGCTTTCATTCATCTGTCTAGGGAAGTTCACTGGGATTCAGATATTTTTACTATCCCTCATCCTCTGTAGTAGACAAAGTGGAACAAATGTCCTTGAGTGCTGGTGATACTTGCAAGGAACAGAGGTGATGAACAGAAAACAGCATGATGAAAAGAGACTATAGGGGACGAATAACAGCATATGTCCTATTTTGCTGCAGGGGCCTTCTGTTTATAGCAAACTCTAGGGTTTGGATGTAGCATTATTCTGCCTATGCAACTGGGTTTTTTTTTTCTCTGTGCTTAGTCTTCACCAGCAGAGATCTCTCAGGTTTCAGAGTCTCTCTGTAATTAGAAAGAACAGCTTAAATCCTGACTTCAAACGAGAAGCCACCAATCTGCTGTGTAAACAGAGAGCTTGAGTGAGCTCCCAGGAGGGTTTTTAAAATATGTTCTGCTAAGCCCCTGGGGGCAGGAGCCAGATCGTGAAGGGGATGAAGCCCTTCATTGCTACCAAGCAATCACACATGTTGGGGACATTAGGGAGCACGGGAAGGAGCCGCCCAGCGCAGCTGCACAGCATGCAGGTGCTTAGTTTAAGAGCATGGCTGTACCTTCGGTAATGCCTCCCGAGGCTGCACGGCTTTCGTCTGCATCAGGAGGGAGCCCAAATGATTTTCTGCCTAGGAAGTTAAATTGCATAGCACATGGTACTGGCCTCTGTTTGCTGCAGGGAAGGAGGAGGAGGTTTGAGAAATAGTGTAGTAGTGCCTGATCCAGCATCAAGTCTACAGGGACAAAATTTCCTTTTTTTTTTTTTTTTTAAGTCGAGCTGACAGATGACATCCCAGGTGTTTCTGGTATATAGTGCTTCACACTAAACCGGCACTGGGCTCCCTCCAGCTGGGTCTGCTTTCCTCTAGAGCCATAGTCCAAGTGGGAGTCTGGATCCTGAAACAACTTCATGGCACAGACTGCAGGGCCTTCCCCCAGCTGCTGTAAAGAGCAGTAACACTGTGCACTGTCTTTGTATGGATATTGAGAACAGACTAAAGAGGTAGACTGAGGTGTGAAAGTCTCGCAGACCTTTTGCAGAAGATAAAGGAAATCTGTGGAGGAAATCAATTGTCCCACACTACCTGTCTTATCTGTGCTAATTATTGTTAAGGTGATTTGAATGATAAACAGGAACATAAACAGGAATCTCTGGAATTCCTTGGTAAACCCCTACAGCTGACTTGCTCTGGAAGTTACCAGCAAGTACAGCTAAGGTGCTGCTTAGTTTAGGAGAGCTCACTGGGACTTTGGGAGCCCAAGAATGAACGTGAATAATTCCTGCTGGCCCTAACTCTCAGCTAAGACCAAGAAAGCTCCTGGCAGCTTAAGAACTGATCGGGAAATGTATGACTTTGTAAAGTCACCTTTTTCCCCATTTGCGCTGCCTTATTTTGGATCAAGTTCTTCACAGAGTTAGGCTTAGCATTTCAAACCCATGTGTATCAATTTCTTTACTTGTTTTGAAACCTAGCCACTCTGAAAATACAAATATTAGATCTGGAGAAATAAATTTTGCCTGCCTTAGGTCTTTCATTGCACAGCCAAATGACATTCTCCCCAGGAGCCACACAAGCCACGACCACAGGTACATTCAACCTTCATTTTCAGGAGGAGGAGCCTGCAGGCACCCTGTCAGATCTCTCAGCCCTGCCCTGCCAGCACCACAGGTTGCTGATTCTTCTAACTCCTCTGCCTGTCCCACAACCAATATGCTTTATTACATCTGCAGCAGCTGTTTTGCAATACAAATAAAACATTTTTGAGATTGTGTGAATAGGATGGGATATTTCTTTGATATAGAGGGGATAACATATCTTTGGCTACTGTATGGGCTGGGAAGGATTCTCTTTGTTTCTCAGGGCAAGCATGGTAAGAAGGTGATTAGATAACTTGTCCCCTCTGTCATCCCCCATTATTCTTTCCCACTGCAGCCAGCTCTCCATCTGATTATTGTATTGTGTGGCTGGGAGGCTGTACCAAACTCTTCATTTCATCTGTGAATGCCAGTTCTCCAAAGAGCAAGTAAAAGACCCTTATAACATCCCATCCTTTCACATAGTGTCATAGAATCACACAGTATTCCAGAAGGGACCCACAAGGATCATCAAGTCCAACTCTTAAGTGAATGGCCCATATGGGGATCAAACATTGACCATGATGTTATTAGCACTATGCTCTAATCGACTGAGCTAATCTTAGGGTTTCATGGCAACAAAGAGCCAGTCAACAACACAATGAGACATGTCTCCCACTTCCCTGAAGCCTCCCACTGCTGGTAAAGAGATGTAGGCTGAGATCATCTTGTTATCTGTGTTTCAATCCTGGCAACTCTTGTGCAGTATTTTGGGCATCTGGCAAAAAGGCATGTGCACTGCAGAGCTCGTTCTGGAAGAGCTTTGCAGGACTAGCCCTGTTTTATAGGACTGGATGAAACATGAAACCTGGAAAGCTTGTGATGAGGTGGACATGGGCTGTGGAGCAGCCCTCACAGACCTTGTTATGACACTCTTGGGATCTGCCTCCACACTGGCGTGGCCACCACTGAAACCAGAAGCGGAGAAGTGGAAAGTCAGGTATGGCTTTGTTTGAACTACACATTTCCAGTCATTCTGGAAAGCAGTTCTCAGACCTGGACTACTGAGTGGCAGTACACCATGTACAGGGAGTGTATAAACAGATGGAAATGAAATGCAGTATTCTAAGGGAAAAAGCTTCTAGAGGTGCTTGGTACTCAGTCATCTCATGGGCTCTCTGGGTGGAAGTGCAAAAGTGATACCAGAGTAGGGAGTTACGGCTGTTCCCTTGAGAAAAATGCACCAGAAACTGCAAAGATTAGCAATTGGAGCAAGAAGTGGAGTGAGATTTGACCTGGAATGAAGAAGGTTGGTTAGCCTCAAAAAGACTTATGCCAAACAAAAGGCCAAATCTTTAACTGATGCAATTCACCATTTTGGTCAGCTGGCCCAGAATGATTTAGTGGAAGAAGGGCTTGAAAAGCTGTTTTGCTAAAAGAGATGTGAGTGTGACAGTAGAGAGCAAATTGAATCATGTGAGTCTACAGTGTGTTGTGGTAGGGAAAAAAAAGTAGCCAACAAGATTCTTATCTATGGATGGAAAGGCATCAAACCACAGCTGAGGGAGGCACTGGTTCCTCTCAATGTCTGATGACATCCCAAACAAAATATACTGCTTTCAGTCCTGGGCTGTATCACAGTAGAAAAACATAGATAAATCCATGAGGATACAGGGGGAGGCTCTGAGATGTAGTACTGTAGGACTGGAGAGGCTGCTTGGTGAGGAAAATGACAAAAAAAGGCAACTTAGATAACAAGGAGCCTGAAAAAAATGAGATTATATATGTCCATGTGCTTGCCAGGTGTGAGTTCCACAAGGTAGAGGAATAGTTTAGGTGGTTATAACAGGTTATAACCAGAAATAGTGGCATAAAATTATAAAACATAACTGACAGTAATATAAGGTCACTTCTCCCCAGGTTACCCCACAGACAAGTCTCTGGGAAAAAGGTGAGGAAGTGCTTTTGCATGGCATACACTGCTGGAGAAAACATCCTTGGCCCTGATCTCTTCCATTTTAATGGGTCCCAGTAGCTGCTGCAGTAAGGGTTTGGGTTTTCCTGCTGTTCTTTCCTTCTGTGTTATGATAAATATTGATAGCCTTGCCCAGAGCACCTCCCTTCTCCTTGCTCCATGTGGATCCTTAATATGCAGGTTTGAGCTGTGCTGGGAAGGGCCTTGCTTCAGCTGATCTCTCTCCCTCTATTGAGAAGCTGTGGTGCTGAGAAAGGGTAGCATTGGAGGGGGATGTGGGTAGGTGACTGCCATTAGCAGTCTGTAGGGAGAAGGTTGCCAGCAGTAGGGAAATAATGGTGTGTTGTGCATGTGATCCTTTGCCCTTTTGGCTGATGAAGGAGCCTCAATCAGTCCTACCCCTCTGGGTAGGGGATGGGAGTGCACACTGGGCCCTCTGTTAATAGCTGGGAAGAAATTCAAGCAGTCAGCACCACCTCCAACACAGGCAGCCCCTCAGTCAGTGGAATAAGGCGTGAGTTTCTCGACCGTAATGAGCTTGTTTTTCCATGAGATTGCTGTAATAAGCTGTAATGAACAAAGAGCTGCAGGATACAGAGTGAGTGGGTGATAGGATGGCAGATGAAATTCCATGTTGATGTATGTAGAAGTAATGTGGGGAAAAACAATGATAAGTGGATGAGTACGTATTAGCTATTACCACCCAGAAGGGAGATTTGGAGCCATCCTGGGGAGGAAAATTGAGCAGCATCAGTCAAACTGGAGGTGGGAGGAGGGAACAGCCGGGAAAGGAACTGGCAGCAAAACAGAAAGCATCATTATACTGCTGTATAAATCCATGGTACATATGTGTCTTGAATGCTGCCTGCAGTTGCTCCCTGAGAGAGGACGTAGCGAAGTGAGAGAAAGTGTGGCAGTACTGGCAGGAGTCCTGCAGGGTGACAGGGGGCTTTGGCTGGGAGTGAGAGGCAGGGACAGAGCTGGGAGCAGCCACAGGGTGAAATTTTGAAGAGCTGTTGGTCTGGAGGGACAAACACTGAGGCAACAGGTAAGAAATTACTCCCTTATGAAGGGACATTAACCAAGCTCTTCAGCTTGAAAAAGTGACAGCTGAAGGGGCTATGCTGGAGATCGGTCAAGTCGTGATGTGCACAGAGATGTGAATAAGGAATAATCATTCACTATTTATCACAGCATGGGAGCTAGGGGACAAGGAACAAAGTTATCATGGACAAGTTTAAAGGAAAGAGAAAAGAACAGCTTTTTTATCAGTGCATGGACAAACCTGGAACTGGTTACCACAGGACACAAGTCAGTGACATGTTTATAAATTAGTTCAAAGGGCTTGGAGAAGTTGTGAAAGTAGTTCAAATAGGGATGCTAAACTGGGATGCCGATGAAACCTCCAGCTCAAGGAGCTTCTTTGCAAGAAATTGGGGGAAGTTCCATCCTTTTCCTCTCCCGTGTTTTGCCCTAAGATGCCACATTGTCTATTGCCAGACAGGATGCAGAAGAGGATAGACCTAAAGTCCAAGGCAGATATGGCAGAGGCTGTGTTAGGGGTCTAGCTGTGGCTAGATCAGTGCAGACTCCACATCCTGCAGGAAGCAAAGCCATACTTAGCAATTAATGTACTAGTTCTTGTGACTGACACTCTTTCAATACAGTTCTACTCCAGGGAGGAGTTAGCTGTTCATGAGCATGTGAGATTAATTCCTTACAAAGAGTTGTCCAAGCATTTCCTTTAGGGAAGCAGCCACAAGAAGATAGACCTTTGTTCTGCATCACTGACTGCTTTAGGTCATCCCTAGAGATGGATTTAAAGCAAAACCTCTTGAACCCTCTTGAACTTTTAAGGAAACTCATTCCTGGATCTTCCATCTGGCTGAAAAGCTCTGCAAGGGGTTGAGATTCAAACACCTCTGAACTGAGGGGAAGTCTGGAGCCAGATCCACAGCTGTAGCTCGAGGCCATCCTGAGCTTTTCATGTCAGCTTTCTTTGAGAGCACTGGCTCTGTTCTGCTCTGCACGGTGCAGATGGGCCACAGGCCATGTGGAAGATAGAGTGAGAGGAATTCCTCTCACACACCACTGGCACAGAATATTTACCTTCAGGTAAACTACTTTAAGAAGGCTTCATTATATTGGACAGCTGTTTACTCTGCTGAAAAGTGTGAGGATTCCTTCTTTTCTGCTTTTCCAAGACTTTCATCTCCCTTCTCTTTCAGGAAGAGTAGATGTAATAAGATTTAAAGCTCTGCCATGTAATTGTCATGAAGTTTATATCCCATGATTCCTGTTTGTGAGCAGAAATAAATTAAGCACCTGGATAAGCCCTCTTTTTCTCCCCTCTCCTGAGCACCCAATGTGATGAGAAAACTGCTGAGAAACAACCACAATTAACGATGGGGTCACATTTAGTTCAGCACCATCGGCTGGTTAATTGGCAGATTCCATTACTGTTCCCCTTATCTGTGTGCCAACACAGCTTCTAACAAGCTGTTTGCTGGGTAATTAATCCTGTCCCGGGTTTAGATCCTGAAGCTGGGTCTGCTTTAAGGGACTGTGCCATTACTAACCCTCTGCTAGCAGGGCTTCTTCACTCAGAGCTCCTCCCTGCAGAGCCCGACTGAAGGTCCAAGTGGCAGAAGGGACATGCAGAGACATTGCATTCCCTGGAGAAAAGCCAGCTCTTGGTTTTGTGAAAAGAATCCAGACCCTGTATTCAGTTTCCTGCTTTTTCTTGATGTTGCTTGGCAGATCTGTAGTGGGGCAATGCCTTGAGAAGTTAACTGGCCCTCCTGCAAATGCAGGTAATTTTATTAAACAAATCCATAACAGGATATAAGCTCTGCTAAAAAATTGAAATAATAAGTTTATGAAGTAACCAAACAGTGTCCTGATTGACAGATAGAAAGTAAGAGCAAGAGGAAAATGAAAATAGAGACTGGACATTGAATTGGTGGGAAGGGCCAGGCTTGAAGGTCCATGCACAGGGAAGAGCAGACAGACACCAGCAGAGTCAGCAGACAAGCAGATACCAGGGAGGTCTGTCACCTCTGTCCCTGTTCTGCCTTCTGCCACGGACACCCAAGTGGGCTTTGGGTGTGAGGCATACCCTTGTTTGTTTGTGAATGGACTGGCCAGAAGTGCTGATCTTATGTGCTCTGATACAGAAAAGTCCTTGCAGCCTCTCAGGTAAGCTGTGAGGGAAGATTCACCTCAGCCTTCCCCAGTCTCTCTTGTGCCAAGACATGTGCCAGAAGAAGTGATTAAGGCAAGAAAATTAAAGTATGATGAGGGGTGAATGATTGGAAATATTCATTCGTGTAGCCTCTATTCTGATTTCTCATGAAAATACTTCTAAAAATGAGTGCATGAACAGTAGGTCAGTTTGAACAACATTCTTGGAAGCAGGGACACTGGAGATGCACATGGAGAAGGCATGATGCCAGGATTAGCAGGAATGCAGGCAATTGGATGCTTTGAGCTGTGGGTAAAGGAGAGAGGTGCTTATATATTGACCACCTATTCTCAGCTTTCACTTAGGAAGAGATTGATTACCTCCAGCTTTTTTCATGGGAAACTTTCCTGTATCATGTGGCCTCAGCCCTTGCTTTAACTTGCATCAGACCAATGTTAAAGTAGTCCAGCAGTTGTTAACAGTCAGCCAAGTGTTTTTTTTTACTTCTGGAAGTTGGAAAAGAAAGGAGATGGTCTCAGAGAGAGGACTTAATGAGATGAATCTTGAGATATTCCTCAGAGCCCATTGGCAGCTTGCTCAGTGCAGGAGCACCATGAGCTCAGGATCTCTGTGTGAGTTCCAGCTAAATTGGGTTTTGCTTCAGCCGACAGCCAAATGGCCTTGGAGTGTGCAGGGCAAATACCCAGCCTGAAGCCAGCTTCAGAGCAGAAAGAAAAAACATGTACCTCCTAGCCAAACAGGACAGAAAAAGCTCTGTTAGCTGGGCTACCTGGACCACCAGGAGACAGTGGGGGGTGGAGACAACTTCATAATTGTGAAGGTCTGTTGTAATGTACTGTCATGCACATTATAAAAATGAAATTCCTCATTATTAAGCTTTTCAGAAATCAAATTTGGACATTGGTCTGCACCTATCAATTCAGGCAGGTGAAACAAACACTCAAGAGGCATGTGATAAAGAGAGATCCTGGTGATGAAAAGAGATTGCTTTAAAGAGTGGTGCCCCTGGAGGAGCTGGGGAAGGCTTTGTAGCACTGTGCTGTGGAGGGGAGATCAGCATGATAATGACAGAATTGCTGAAAGGACACAAAGGAAGCCAGGGAGCAGGAAGGGGAAGGCACTGAACAGGGCATGGGGTCAGCAGTTGAAATCTTGAAGAAGGACAGATGGAGTGGAGAGAGGGAAGATGAGACTTGTGAAGAAGCAAAGAAGGCAACTGTGTGGTTTGGGTGAACTAGAAAGTGGGGATTACATGTCTGTAGTAAAAAAAAAGATGTGGATATGAATGTCCAGTTTGTTTTGCTCACAATCAGTAGCTGAGAAATCAGTACTCATTAACAGCATTAGCAACCCTCAATTAAGAGAACAACAGAATTATGAAGGAAAGAGGATGCCTTCAGACACTTGCAACCAAGAGAAGTAGTGCCTACTGCTCTGTGTCCTTTATTCCTGAGGGACTGCTGGGGGTCAGACAGTTGATCAGACTTAGATGTTTTTTTCTCCATGATCACTGGTGTTACAGAGGAAAGTTGTTAGGAATTTGATAGTGCGTGCCCTGACCGTGTAGGTTCTCATTTTGTTTCAGGTTCCTGACTAACAAGTGGGAATACTGGAACGTGATGGATGTTTGACAAGTCTGCTTCTTACTTAGGGAACTGCTCCCCCCTTTTCCTGTCCTGCTGCAGTTTAGCTAACCAGCTCTCAGCACATCTGCTCCTCTTGGGCACCGGGAGCTTTGGACACCCACAGCTCTGTGATGCTGCCCAACTTCAGAGCATGGGGCTTCCAACCCTGCAGCAAGGAGGTGCTGTTCCAGAAGAACTTTGCCAGGTTGCCACTACCTTCATTTTTCCTGACAAACAGTGCCTGCACATTTATTTTCACTTTTCAGCATTAGTGCATTCGGGGAGTTTTTGCATTTCTGACTGTACTACTATGCCACTTCACAGCCTCAGTTATGGCTGCATTGTGGATATTTCCATTTCCAACACTTTGGAGCTCAGAATTTGTCAGGGCTGAACACTTTTGAAGAAAATTATCTGATGAAGGCAAGAGGTACTCTGATATGTCAAAGAACAGACTGGGACTATTGATGTATTTGGTGCCATGTTTTCAAACTGCTGCCTGTTGGGAGCCACATCCATCTGTCTTTAGTTTTTTCTTCCACCAGGAGTATGTACTAAGTACCATCTGATTTACTTATAAAGTATGAAACAACCACTGTTGAAGGGAAAATCTAATGCTATTCAAGCTTAATGATGAAGATGATGCTTATTATTATTATTATCATCAGTCTGCCTTTACAAAGATACCAATGAGAAATTGTATTGGTTTTCCTGTACAACTGCATTGCTCAAAAGTATCTTGAATATCAAATGCAATTTGTTGAAATCCATAGTCCTGATGTTCTGCTAGAAAGGAATGTATTGCATCCTATATGTTTTATATTTTTTTTCTTCAGGAGTCCACTGGTAGCCAATGCAATTTTCCTATGAGGAAAGAATTTCAAAGGGTCAGGTCTACATACTTCTGGTACCATCCATGAAAATTAGCATTTCTGACAGACCAGCATGCAAATCTATTTTTTGTGTCTGTGAATGCATTGTGGCTTCTGTTTGGTTGTTAGGGGATTTTTTGTTTATTTTCTAGTGAGCCTAGCTAACATGCAGTTCTTTCCGATCTGTTTATGCAGAAGGTCTGAGTTCTGTGGTGTTGCTTGTACATTATAAATACTGGGCACACATTTTATCCAGATACTGTACAGCCTCGTGAGAGTCCGAGAAGTGCCTGGCTATCTCAGATGGGATCATTTGCACTTTGTGGAGTGCAGGACATAAGCCTTGTCATGAGGCAGAGGCCTTAGACCAATTCTGCTTGCCTTTTTCTGTAGGCTTGCTCCATGCATCCCTTCTGAGACAGACTAAGCATGCTGTTTATGGATGTGATTTTTTGCTACCAACAGTAATGCTATCTCTAGTCCTATTAGATGTGCTGACACTAGTAAACCTAGTATTAATAAAAAGATATTTCCCTCTAATAAGGAAGGTTTTGTCAAATAAGAATGCTTTTTAACAGTTTTCACGCATGGAAGAGAAAGGGATAGAAGAGAGGAGAGATGTGTTGCTTTAGCTACACTGATCTCGTTAAAGTAGCACCATTTTTGTGTGTAGACAAGAGCTTAGGAAATGTGCAAGTCTTAGTCTGGGGGCAGGACTTTAAAGCACCCATTGAAGTCTAGTGTCAGTTTTCAAGGCTGAAGAATATTATTTTATTTAGGCTTCCAGACCAGCCTTGCTCCAGGAATGCACTTAGGTTGTTTTTAAAGCAAACATGAAATCAATAGCCTGGTGTTCTGCTCTGCTATTTCTTGCCAGAGCCTAAGGACCACACATGGGTTTTCCCTCCTCTTCGTCACACTGCCAGGCATGCTCTCGGATAACGGCAGGCAGCTCTTGGGGATGAATGCAGAGAGGTTCCAAATGGCCAAACACACACTGGACATCTGGGCAGGTTTTGCTGCAAAGTATTTTCCATCAGGCTTCCCTTCAGATATTGCCATGAAAGGACCAACTCACACCACCCTGTCAGAGATTTTATCCAGCCTCTGACTTTAGTGGGAGTTTTATCTGAGTAAAGCTCAAATAGGAGCCTGTTGGCTTACCTCACCATTTACAGTGTTCCTGGTGGAAGCTAGGGCTGTGGGTTTCATTTTGGCCCTAGCAAACACCAGCCCCGAGAGCCATACAGCACTGTGCCCTCCTGCACACCCCTCCAGTGATGGGCCCCTGCTCACATTTCCCTGGACTCTTGTTTGGTGCAGGAAAATAACTTTCCTGTGCAGGGAACAGGGGCCTCACCTGGAGTAACAGATTCTCAGTGCCTATCCATGCAGGACTGACCTGCAGTTGGGTACCCATTCCCGACTCCAAGCAGCCACCATCCTCATGAGCTAAATAACAGCCTCTGGCCAGCTACTGACCTCTCCTGAGACATGAATGCTCCTTTGGTTTCTAGCAGCTCCCTCCGGCCAGGCTAGCTCCTCTCCTGCAGGGTTTGAAGCTGAACCACCGTATGGTACCAAGACAGGTCCCCAGACAGAAATGAAAACACACATTAGCAAAGAGGAGCGAAACAGGCTAAAATTGGAAGTGACCATTTTGTGTTTGATGTCATTCAGAGGAGCCTGTTCTTCATTTAGGACATTAATAGTTGTTACAGAAGCTGTAATATTTCAACAACAGTGGTGATTAGGAGCAAAGAGGCAGCTAATCTCCATCTAAAAAGAGCTAACTAGCCCGTCCTTTAGCCCCCACCGCACTGTCACATTTAAATACCATGAATATTCACTGCTTGGCACCCAGCTGGCATCTGAGCTGTTTTGACACAAAAACCTTCAAACTCAAAGAGTTTTTAATCAGTCTGCAAGAGAGAGAAGAAGAAAGTGAGAGAAAGAAATAGGAACAGAGAAAATGAATCAATGAGTTCAACAGAGAGGGGGGTATCCGAATCCAGTTAACCCCTTCCTTTCCCTGCAGACATAAGGGCTGCCTCTGCAGCTCTGCAGCCCTCTCCCAGGCTGCAGGGGAATGAAGGAGGAACACCCCATCCCCTCTGGGCAGCCCCAGACCTCCTGGGTGCTCAATCCTACCCTGGAACTCCATATTCCTATATGTATGGTAGCCCATCCTAGCTGAGTGCCCATTCCACCTGGCTGCCCCATTTCCGCCGGCTACCCCGTGCCATGCCAACATCCCTTGCTTCGGGCACCTCCTCCCACTCACCTTCCCATCCTTAAAACACATCCCCTTCTGCTGCTTGTGCTTGTTTCCGGGCACAGGGCTCTCGCCTTTGCCTGTGTTTGTGACTGGTTACCAATATTCTTGTTGCAGACAGCACAGTTTCATTCACAGTATGTGATGTGCTTTAGAGCAGCCAGTCTGCCTGCAAAGAGTTTTCATCTCAGAAGGAGGTTTCTCAGTGTTAACAGCTGCCATCTCCAGTATCCTTATTGGAATCTCAAAGTTGCCTACAGCCCACACAGACCTCTTTGCATCAGCTTTTGCAGCAGGATTAACTGTGCAGCTGCAAACACTGAAAATCATGCCTTGTCCTGCAAGAAATAACCCCACAATGCTCTGAAGGGCAAAGTTTTACCAGCACTGTGGATTTGGGCTCTGACAGATCACCCAGCAGTCCCCAGTTAACCTGGGTCAATCTCATACACACAAGTTCATTTCTGTCAAACTAGTCTAAGCACACAACACAGAATTTATGCAACTTTATGCTGTTATGTCTACTTGTGGTAGACAGTTTTTAGCTGATTTGGCAGGACAGTAGTGTGGTGTAGGAACTGGTCTACTCCAACACCTTGCCACGAAAAAACTGGCTGGTCTAAATTTTCTAAATGTATTTAACTTGGTGGAGTGCTAGATCCATGTTTCATACCATATGGCTGTGGCATTTTTAATCAATACTGGGAACCACAGAGTCAGATTTATTTTATAATCAAACCGCAGCCTAAGTCTCGAAACTTTGTGGCCCAGGCTGCAGACCTCAACCACATGTGGGGAATCTGTACTTGCACCTCAGCTGGCAGCATGTTCAGAGCACAGGGGGGACTTTTCCAGCCTTCTGTGTCTTCAAGGAGTCTGTTGTAGGCTTAAACTACACATAGGTTGTTGTCTCATTTGCCTTCAGGGTCTTTAAAACTGAGATGCACCTCAAAAGCCAATGTTCAGTTTCTTTTAAGGAAAACCTCTGGCAAAGTGAAGTATAGCAGCCTGGGACTAATTTAGGCAGATTGTTAATGATCACTGCAAAGGATACTGGTATCCAGAAAGGTGCTGTTGTGCAGACCTTCCAAGGCAAGCCTGTGCTGAGGGAGGGAGTTGCAGTTGGAAACAAGAACACAGTGGCTGGAAGTCCAAGGCCAATGAGGAAAATAAGCAATGAGCACTGGAGGAGCAAAGCTGCATCCCACTGGCAGTGGAACAGAAGATCTATTGGGAGAACAAAAGAGAGCACGGAAAGTGAGGAGCCTGAAATCCCTGCTATGTGGTGTCATGGAAAGTGGTGCCACAGAGGAGGGACTGGGAGCAACGCGGTGGCAACGCTGTGTGAGTCAGATCTGCACTGCACTGATCTGTCCGGGCTGGAGATGGGGCCTTGTGGATGTCAGGGAAGGACAGCAAGGAGAAATTAATGTAACCAAGATGGGAGATGAGAGTTTGGGAGCAGGTTTTTCCTGTGTGGGTTCTCCAAAACTAACGCTAGTGTAAGATTTATTAGGAGTTACTGAAGCTGTGGTGACTTCTACTGAATACAGTCTGGGACTCCTTTGGGAGGAAGAAGTAGAAAGATTTGGGTTCCACATTTCCTTAGTGCTCTCAAGATCCTCTGATGCTCTCCAGATACAGAGATCTCACCCAGGACTTTAAAATTTACAAGCATGCACACAATAGCCAAATGTGCTTTGTAATCTCTTCCCAGGCAGCAGACAAAGTGGGTTTTGCATAGATTGGTACTTACTCTATTCAAGTTGATAATTATTTTGAATGGAATACTCCCCATGAAGCATGTCTGGAACAGCATCAAACCCTATGGGCTGTGGGAGGCACATCCATCAGCTGCACTCTGGGGTGTATTCTGGAAAAGCTCACAGCTGGATAGGAGGATCCATTTTCCTATATACTTAAATGAGAAAATAGCATGATCTTTTATTCAGTCTCTTCTTGCCAACATCTGGCCATGACTTAAAATGAATTTGCACAGTTGCTATGAACTGTATCTGGGCGTGCTTCCTTTGCCTATGGAAAAATGTGGGAATCTAATAATCCAGTACAAAAAGAAGGTGTTCCAGCTAATATGTGTCTCAAAGACCCTAAGGACATGGATTTGGAATGTTTTCGAGGAGATGGATCAAAACTATTTTATTTTATATTTACCTACAGTTTTCTGTTGCCAACTCCATCATATTTGCATACAGCCAACAGGTTCTGTATTGGGAAAGGAAAATCCAGGCTGATCTGCAGGTAGCAGAGGTGTTGAACTGGCTGCTCTCACCCACCTGAGTCCACTCCCCAGCCTGTCCCAGGAGGAGCATGGTGCTGCTGTGGTGCTGCTTTGAGGGTGGGGGGCTCAGATAAGACATAAAACAGAAGCTGTGGCCATCTGTGGCCATTAAAATTCCATGACACCTTTTGGTACTGAAGCAGTTGGTGCTAAAAGTAGCCCACTGCAATACAAGGCAGACAAGTCTCGTGCAGCCTGGTGAGAAGGTGCCTCATGAGATTTGAGCAGTGTTTTTCAGCCTGCAGCGGAGAATGGGGCAGGCCCTTACACTCACTGCCCAGAAGTCAGTAATCCCAGAGCTGGGAGCAGAGCTGCTGCATCCCTGTGACCAGAAACCAAGCTGAAAAGGAAAGAGCTATGTATGGATTGTACAGCATGCTAATAAGAGAGCTCTCTTGTTCCTGCAACTGGATTTACACACAGTGCTGCTGGATGGTGGCACAATGGACAAGTCTATTTGCAGGAGGTAGAACCACAGAACAGTTTGGGTTGGAAGGGACCTTTAAAGGCCATATAGTTCAACTCCCCCCCAAAATTTTTAAAGTTTTTGGGATCCTGGGGATCCTTGCAGCAAGCCCCACAGTGAGATGCAGCCTGATACTCCAAGGTTGTTATGTGAGATAAGAAGACTCTCAAGCTCTTGTTGTAGGTTGAATCACATCTCTGCAACTGTTAGAAAACTAAACTTGGGATGGAAGAAAAGGCCTTACACAAAATGAACTCTAATCCACCACGTAGAGTAGTAGAAAGCTATGGTGATGGTGGGGACCTTTACTGACTGATGGTTTACAGATCCCATCCTCAGCACTTGCTCTCATCCCTGAGTCTCCCTGCTGTGCAGTGACCCAGGGCAGGAACCAATCCAGCTGAAAAATAAACATTTTTTTTCCTAGAGTTGTTTTTTATCTGGATGAGTTCTCTGGTCCCATTCACCATGTGCTACACAGACAGCATGCTGGCATAGCTGGTGGTGTAGGGTATGTGCAAGGAAGCAACGGGGAGAGGAAGGGAAGCAGGATTGCTTAAAATGATGTAAGTAGCCCTGATTCCAAAAACACAACCACAGCCTGCCCAGAGTGCTCTGCTGTGTGCCAGGCCTGACCTACAGTTTGCACAGAAGGAGCAAGGGGAATAAATGCCTCTCTCAAAAACCCTTCAGGAATTCTCGAGTAATCAGTGCAAATCATCCCAAAATGCTGCTACTGTTTTTTTTTGCAATTGATGCATAAGGCTGCTGGAGCCTTAGGAAACTTACTGTGCAGCATCCTAAAACTGAAAAGCAACAGCAGCACTTTATGTCTTGGTTCCTTTCTGTCTGTAATAGCTCTCTTGCAGAATCCTTTCTTCTCTGTCCTTCTCTGTGAGGAAAAAAGTCTGGTATTTTGGTATTTCCCTTTGCTCCTTCCCTGGCACATCCTGTGTGCCTGGGAGCTTGCTCAGCATTCTTGGTATCGCCCTCTGTTAGGAAGGTGTTGTGTCTACACCCCAGGGGAAAAGCTGCTTGGTCTGGCATGGCAGCTGGAATCCCCAGGGCACCAGCCTGCCTCAGCCTCTGCCCAGGGCTGTGAGCCCTTCCTGGCTGCTGTATTCCATCCCTCTGCTGCTGCTTCCCCGCAGCCTGTGATCCTCTGCGGTGTGCTCTGCCTTCCACAGGGAACGGGTTAACGCTATAAAATAGCCTTTTTATGGAACCTCTTGGCAACGCAGAAAACTTTCCCATCGCCAGGGTGTTCTTTTTATTCAACAATTTGTTCCCAGAAAGCAGCCCATTTAAGCAGGTTTTCTCTATTAAGGGGCTTCAGCTGCATTTGGGTTTTTTTTTGAGCTTATTCAGTGTGCTGTAAACTGCAAAATAGTGTCCTACAATAGATTTGTCTGAGGGAACTGAAGTGTGTACTCCTGTGATTCTGCCTACTGTGGGAGCTCCTTGAAAGCCAGATGTCACATCCAAAGAGTAATCTGTGTTTACAAACACATGGCCACACATACTCAACATTTTCAGCAGCCACCAAACTGAGATTCAAATCCTGCAATTTTGCTTCTCTACCCACCTGCCCTGCACACAGCCAAAGCAGGAAAAAAAACTTTCCAGAACTTGGATGGGATCATCTCTTTTATTTAGATGAGGAAAACACACATTGCTGTCTGCAGAGGGCTGAGTTTAACTTCCCAGCTGGGGCCTCTCATCTGTAAATTCTTGCAGACAGAAAAACACCAACTGCTAGCAAGATAATCCAATTTCCCTTCTTTCCCACTCAGAGGAAGACTGCCTTCTCCCCCACGCCATGTGGGTTTCAGTCTGGCAGGACTTCTCCCAACCACTATACCCCGGGCAAGATCCATATCAAAGCTTCAGCCCCCCAGGGATCATTAGAAGGCATTTATTTCTGCATATTCCAGTCGGGGATGCAGGGGCAGGGGTGGAGGAGGCAGATAACTTTATTCACAATGCAAATAGGCTGCCCTTACTTTCAACCTTTCCTTCAAACCTGGAGATATTAAAAAAACATGAGCTCTTCTAAAATAATAAATACACGAATTCTGCTGGGTGTTATATTGCTGGTGCTTCCAGAAAAGTGCCCTGGCACCATTTGATGGAAAAAGCCAGTGAAATCTGTTAACTCTGCTCTTGCCCTCACTCCCCAAATTGCTGGTAAAAGTTCAGTCGAGTGGGCTGAGCCCATATTAGAGCACTTGGCTCATTTAAGAAAGATCATTAGTAGGTAGTTTTGCACAACAGGACTAAGATGCTTCGAGGACTGAGGGGAAAGCCAACCCAGTTCTCTCTGCAAATTTGAAGCACTAGTCTGTGATTTACTAATAGGGAGCAGTGAGTTATTAAGCTCATCACAACACAGCATCCTGCTCCTCTAGTCCAGAGGGAGCCAGCTATTTAATAAATCAGAAACCAGTGCTAAGCTACAGGGATAAAAGGATCTACATTAATATGAAAATATTAATATCTGGAAGAGCAGATTATAATCTAAATGGGTTAGAATGAGATAGCACCATTGTTTAGAAGAAACAGCTTGCTCCTAATCTCATTAGAGCTGTAATCATACTAGCAAGGGAAGATATCTTCAGACCCTTGAAAGCAGTTTGGAGGCCTGGTAAATGTGATCATGCTGGGTGGGTTCAAAAAGCTGCCTAAGGCTGCCTTTCAGTGTCAGCTGGATGATCTGTCTGAAGGAAGCAGAATGTTCATCTGAAGGGGATGATATAGCTTTTCCTTCTGAAAGACCTGCAGCTTTGCAGGAATTCTGCACCCCTTGCAAAAGTGAACATTGCCCAGAGACACTCAGGACTGGGGAGCTTTCTCTGCTCCACTTCCCTCCAAAACTTTATCTGGAGCCACAGGGCAGGCAGGTGGAAATCTGTAAGATGAGGCTATATTCTCTCTCCCTCATTTGTACAAACCAAAGGGGACTTGGCATAGAAGTGCCTCCTATGAAAGGGTGAAGGATGGGGTCAAACTGAGGGGCTGTTTCCCCCCAGGCCATGGCCCCAGAACAGCCCCTTGGGGGTCATCTTCTCTGCAGTTGCCTCAGGCATTGCCAGATGTGAAGGGTCCAACCCTCCCTGCTCACACACTGCTTCCCTCCAGGCCTGCCATTTTTTCCTCACCTGTATTAAGTGGAGCAAGCTTGCCCTGGCAGAGACTGTGATGCAGCCTGGGCACATGCAGGCAGCTCCCTGAAGACATGGTGAAGGCTAGCAACCTGTCTGCCTGCATTGGTCATGTCCAAATGAAAAAGATTCCTCCTCTGCCAGCAGGGCAGCTGCTTTCCTGGGTTCCTTTCTGCCACCTTCAAAGACATCCTCAGATTGCCTCCTCACTCAGCCCCAAGACAGCCTCATTCTGCTTCCAGGAGCCTCAAACATAGTCCCAAACTTGGGGCTCACAGCCATCTCCAATTGTCTTTCATCTCTTTTTGCACAGGATCTGGAATGGATGGTCAGCATCCCTGCTCCCAGGTCTCTTGCAGACCCTCTTCTTTCCGTGTCATTAATTCTTCCAGGTCTGTGTCCAACTGAATGGCTCTGAGAGGGTTTTGTATAAAACAGACATCTAATCAAGTGAGAAGCCTTCAGCATTTACCCGCTGAAGCATGGTGTGGTTTATCTTAGGGCTTTTCATTAACTGCAGCATGCAGGTCCTGCAGCTCAGCTCTCAGCTCACCAGCATCAGCATGGTGATCTGTGCAACAGCATCATGTTTAGCTCTTAAGAATTGTTCCCAGACTTCATCATGGGGATAGTTGGCCTTGGCAGTACTGTCACATGGTGATAAACCCAAGAGCTCTGTTCAGAGACATAATTTTTTTCAGCCTTTTTGTTTTAAATCCAGTCAGAGTGTGAAATGGTCCAGATTTAATTAGCAGAGAAAATTCTGCAAAGAAAATGCAACAGCCATTAGTGATGAGAAGGGTGAAACCAAAGAGAGACGGCATTGCTAAGAGCTGTTATTTTCCACCTGCGACACTTCCAGCCTTAGTCACTGAAATAAATTTTCCAGCCCATCCTTCAGGGAAGTGCCCAGTCAGGCCAGCAGTCTGGCTCATGCTTGCTTCATTACAGACCCCTGTCATGAGACACTGCAAACAGACAAACTATGGCCCAGCTGCCCAGCCAAGGCTGGCACTTAGAGCTTAATCCACTCAAGATATGAAGGACCTTCCATAACACATGGTTTTCATTTTCACAAATATTGAGACTATTCTTTGCATTAATGATAAAGTGGATTAAACATGCCCCATTTTCCTCAATAATGCCCCTCTGGAGTTTCACTGGGACCAAAGTGGATCTGGCATTTAAACTAAAGAAATCCCTGTTTAGCGTGTGGGAGTCTCTGGAGAGGCCTCAGATCTGCATTGCAGCTGTGAAATACAGCATCTCCTCTGTTGCTTATCAGAGATCTGTTTCTCCTGGGAAAATTTTGCCCAAAGGATTCAGCCCTTGCCAAATTTTCTACTGGAATTTGTTTGTTTATTTTAAATTTCTTTTTAAACATCTGAAACCAACAAACTTAAAATATGCTCTAAATCTATCAACTTGAGTTAATCTCTTAAAATAAAATTATAAAAAAATTAATTCCTCCAGGCTGCCAACTTCTATTTCTAAGACTTAGTCTAAAATAGATTTAAATGACTGAAATTCTAAACCCAGGAAACATGAGGTTTAATTGGAAAGAATCACAGTTTTTCTTTTCTCCTGTGCTACTACACCTGCTCTTGACATCTGATTCTCCTGAATTTTAAAATGGTCCATTTTAAACAGGCATGTGTGTATATAATGCTGTTCTTTTGACCCCTGTGCCCACTTTGCAGCCACAAGGAAATACAGGTACCCAAGGAGCAAGTCACTCAGGGACAGCTCTGCCTCATCTCCTCCCCACTCAGTCCTCCCAGAGAGCTTTCCCCTTTTCTATGCTCTCTTCCTTCTTTGTGTCTATACTCATTTGTCTTGCAAAAAATATCAGGGCAGGAATGGAGCCAGATATTTTAGGTCCAGGACATCATCTAATGTTTTCCATGGTTTCTACCATGCTGAAAGGCAGAATTTTGCCATGATGCTGTGTGGACCCTGGAGATGACGTTTGGCTGTGAATGCAGCTACATTTCCCACAGCTTCAGGGGTATTCCAAGCAAGTGGGTGGGCTGGCATCTATAAATAGTGTGTGCTAATCCATACTTCAGTTTTTAGGGAGGGATGGTAGAAAACACACAGCTGTTCAGAGAATTTATTAATATTAAATCCTCAGGAGGTATCTCTGCTTACTTCACAAACATGTTTGTTGAAAATAGCATTCTGATAAACAATTTTCTTAACCTCAGCATTGTAGCAGTACAGACATTACAGGTGAGGATGATCATATGGTCCTTTTTGGTCTTTGTGCAGGGCTGTTCTCCCCAGTACAGAGGTGTAGGACCACAGTTCTTTTCTCACAGCTGCACCATACATAGACATCTGCAACACATGAAGCACTTAGGCATCAGCAATCATAATCAAGCCCCCAAAGAAAACTTCAAGTAAAGGTACCCCCCAAGGACCCACAGTCCTCTGGGCAAGGTGCATTTTGAACTCTAGTGATACTAGATGGAGATCTTCCACTGCATCTCAGCATTAAATATGTTTGTCCTGGAAATAGCTTCAGCTGCATATTTTGAAGGAAGTCTGATGGCTCTGGAGAGAGCTAATGGTCAACTACCTCTAGGTATTTTTCCCATGCAGTCGTCTGGAATCCTGCTGACTGGTAACATATAGAGCTGCCTGATGTAATGTATGGCCAGGAATGGAGAATCCCAAGTTTCTGCCTGTTTCTGGTGGCTATCCAGGGCATGTAGTACTCACTGAGGAGTTCAGTGTGGGAGAAAAACCTTCTAATAAAAAGTGAATTCTGATGTTTGTATCTGTATCCAAGCTGTTGCAGTGTATATGAGTTGTATTTTAAGGGCCTTGCTACCCTGTCTCACTACCCTGGAAAAGACTTTGGAATATTAAATAGAGAACAATCCCACTATCAGCAAATAATCCTCTAAGAGACAAATACGGTAAAAGGGTCATATTGTCTTAGCCAATATTGATATAATCTCAATTCCATAGGTTATTGCATTTGAAGAACTGTTCTGGAACTACTCAGTGAACAGACATGTGATGGAGTAAATGAGTAGAATATGATTTATCTTTAAAAGGTCAGGCTGTGTACCAGTACATATTGCTAAAAATATATATTTAGTGGTATGACCAGCTGGTTGAATGCCTTACTATGACACAGCAGCATCGTGGTACTGTACATTTTGAAGGCAATGCTAAATTCAGATCCTGGCTCCAGCTGAAGGGCTCAGGATGCCATGAGCATCATGTTTGGGGCACTTGCTGAAGAAGAAAGCAAAGTTGGACCCAGACCGAGAGCCCCAGAGTCCCTCTTTTCATGCTGCCAGGAGCACTAGTTTTGGCTTACTTGCTTGACTAGGAATGAATAGGACTGGCTTGGTTTTCTTCCAGACCAGTTTTACTTTGCCTCATTATAAACTTCACCATGTACTGTCCTTTCCCCTGCCTTATCTCTCCGCCTCCTTCAAGGGCAATGCTGGAGTGTAATGGGGGTGCTTTTGCTGGAGCTGTTCTGAGCTCAGAGGACAGGCAAAAGTGACCCTTTATCCTGCTTGGTGTTTCAAACAGCTTCCGCCTGCGGGGAGGGGATGTATTGAGAATGTGTGAGAGAAAACACTGAAAAGGGAAAAAAGGCACAAAAAGGGAGGAGAAAAAAAGTACAGCAAGGAAGCTAGAGACAAACTTCAAGTTGTGGATTATTTCTCACCCAGGCTCTAATTAGGAAGCCTCTTATGGGACTGTGAAGCTGTCAGGCTGCCAAATGTCAGCGTGTTTATCGGAGATCAGGCGAGTCTCCTGACTGCAGCAGTGAGTTTGGTGCCGCGATCCTCCGGGGTCCTTCCAGCCTGTGTGACTCACTCGGCACTGGCACCTCCGGGGGCTTCGAGGCGCAGTGAAGGGCTCCTTCTTCTCCCTTAGAAAACCCAAAATAAGCCCTTTCCTGGGATTTGGCCTCTTCATGCTGGTTCTGCATGGAGAGGGTTAACCCTACAGTGCAGAGCAGCTTCAGCGTATGTGACTCAGATTCTCGGGGAAATCCCCAGCTTATCTGATGGAGCCTGTTAGTCTGCTAATTGAATAAGCTCCTATTAAAAGTGCAATGTTTTTTAATGACTGCTAACAACGGGCCAGATTCTGATCTGATCTCTTCCCTTGGGATGGTTTTTGCTGCTGGTCGGGCCCAGCCCCTGATCGCAGCCGGGCCCAGCCCCACCGGCCCCAGCAGAGCTGCAGCCGGGCACTGAAGCCGCAGCAGCGGCCCCGGGGCTTTTGGGGTGCGGGTGAGCTGCCCGCCGGTGTGACAGGCAGCGAGCTTTTATTTGGGATCTCCAGGAAAAGGCAGAATGCTGCAGCGCAACCAGCAGAGGAAAGCATTTGGTGGGAGGCTACCAAGGATTTCATGCAACATAACTGCTGCGAATATTTTTTAGTGATTCGAGCCGTGCTCTGAGTAATTAACTTTCCCGGTGTTGAAATCAGGTTGATTTGTTGATTCTGCACATAAGATGTTGTCTGCGTCTGCCTAGGAAAAATGTTGTGTGTGGCTATGCATTGGGCACATTCAAACCCTAATTTTAATTAGAATTATGTGTATTATATCTGTATCTCCTTTTTCTCAACAGGAATTGACTTTGAGAAGGTATTTGCCTTGCAGGAAAAATGTTTAAAATGTGATTAGCATTTAAAGTTAACTTAGTTGGGTTCCAGGGTATTTCCGAAGGAGACCATAACACCTCTGATTTCAGCTAGGCTCAGGGTGGGGTTGAGCTCTTTTGCATGACCCTGTGACCACATTTCCCTTCCTTTTCTTACCTGGAATTCGCAGTGGGTTACCCAAGCCGACGTGACATCAGAACCATGTAAAGTTTTCTAATAAGACTTTTTTTGTTGTTTCTTCTTGCAAGCCAGAAATGAGATCTGACCATCTTCACCCCCACACATCTCCACACCTACTCATCTCCTTTGTGTCCTTTTTGCTTTTCTCCTAGGAAAGTTTCTATTAAAATGCAGGAGCTTCTTTTAGGAGGTCCCACACATTCACACTGGCACTGAGCTGCTGCTTTAAAAGTTTCATAGCAACCCGTAAGTTGTGTTTTTTTCCACACAATAACAATAACGAAGTGTCAAAAATCTCAAGCTGCTGTTATCAGAGGCAGAGACTAAACCCCATTTCTCAGCCTGTTTTCTATTCCCCACTCCCGAGTTGTCAGATGCTGTGACACGGCTCCATCACACCGCGACTAGCAGTCCCAACAAACAGAAAATGATTTCCAACTGGCAAACACGCTGTTTACTTTCCAGAAAAATTGCACTTTCCCATCTGACAGCTGATCAAGGGATCTCCTGCTGCTGTCAGCATGAAGAAGTGTTTAAACACAGGGATGGAAGTTTAAACATTTTCTCATTATCACAGAATAAAAAAAAATTAAAAAATAATAAAAAATAAAGGCATTGAGTCTCTCCGACCACCTGCTGTGCCAGTAATGAAGCGATGTCACATGACCAGCCGGCGAGGACTTTTATCTCTGCCCCAATATCATTACTGAAGTGACACCTGTCACATGACCCGCATCAGAGCTTTCATCTGGGCTCCCCAAATGCAGTTCTGGCTTGTGAGGGG
>WBNO01015112.1:97192-139240 GCA_013400575.1 Peucedramus taeniatus | reverse complement strand
CCCCCACTTTAAAGAGCATTGCCCACTTGCACCATTACAGACAGGGGTTTGCTAGTTTTAAAGCCCTTGGATCTTTTCTTGGGCATATATAATTTGGCCAACTAACTTGCTCCAGGTTGAAACAAAACAGAATCCTGGCCTGGGAAAGAAGTTATTTCATTTACTTCCAGATGTTTTTAAAGCAAATATTTAAGTCTGATGTTAAATTCTCTTAACATAAAGGAGGATGTTAAAGGATTTCTCAAAAACCTCATATTTATTTTTGGTTTTTTATTAGGTGGTGAGAAGAAACAGTTTGGTGACCCTTAAGCACAATGATCTCCATTTACATGCATTTTATAAACTCTCACCTGCTTAACCAAAGCATCCTGCCCCTGCCAAAAGAAAGTATTTTCTGGGGAAAAAAAAAAAAAAAAAAAAAGGTCAGGCTTGCACCTCTCTGCTAAGTCTGGGACTTCTTGTGAGGTGTTCAACAGCAAACATTTGGATTTGAGATGGGCCCACATAAATGACAGCAGTACTGAGCACTTACTTGCCAGAACCCATTCAGTTATTATCTCAAAACAACATCAGACATTCAAATGTGACAGGGGATGATCACACCACAGGAACTAGATGTGAGCAGGCTGGAGATAAGAGAATATGAACTTCATGGATTTTTCCACCTCCTCCTTTCCTACTCCCCACTCATCCATGAATAAAGTCTGGCACTTTTCTCCCTGCACAGTCTGATTCAGCTCACTAAAACAATAAAAAACTAACTCAGCAAAAGAGTTCATAGTCTTCCATCTGTTTAGTGAATTAAATCAGTTCTTCAAGGACTTACAAAGGTGCCAGAGAGAAAGAGAAAGACTGTAAAGCTTGAAGCAGGGAGGGAAATGGGGGAAGCAGAACTACCTTGTTGGGTGGCACTAACTTGGTACATGGATTCAGAGATGTTTCTTGTTACCTTCTTTCTGACTCATTACAACACTACATCCATTTTCGCTGAAGGCTGTTGCCCCTGAGATTGTGCAGGCCAGGGGATTGAAAATCTACTGAGATAGTACTCCTGATGTAAATAGTATTCCTATTAGTTGAGGAGAGGAGTGGTTTGGAGTCAGTTTCTCTCTGATCTGGCACGTTTTAGGCATTGGGCCTACAATGTTGAGTTAATGAACAGAAGACTGCTGGGTTGCAGCATATTCAGGGTCTTCCTGGCTTTCTGCCCCTCTAGATACAGAATTATAAGGTATCATTTGACTCTCTGGCAATTTAGCATGTGGCTAAATTTAGCAATGGTGTGGCCATTATGGGGTAGCAGCTATGTAAAACAGCAAAGCCATTCTGTCGTGCTGCTCCAGGGCAGAAGAAGTTTACAATTGATGCTCTGGATAGACCATGAAGAAAAGTGACTCAGTTCTCATCATTAGATCCCTCACTGCCCATGCATAACAAATCCTTTCATTTAACATATCTTGAACATTTAGTTGCTCTCAATTAGGAGCAGACATTCAGCCACAACCATCCCACTGCAGGCCCTGGAGATCCTGCTTCTTCACTGCTTTTAGTCCAGACATCTCCAAGAGTGCAAAAGGAATGCAAAACAACCCTTGTCCCAACTTGGGCATCATGTAGAGCTGCTCTGTGCAGTATTGCAAAGGGAGGTCAGGTCATTGAGAGTGGATGATGTTTGGGAGATCCAAGTCCATGCAATCTAGAGGTAGAAAGGCTTTTGGGACATAGCTTGCCTTTTCATCAAGGCAGAGAATTTTAAGGAACATAACCTAAGGAAAATCTTGTCCTCTTAACTGAGCAGTGCCTGCAGATAGTCTATGTCCCCCTTAATGTAGCTAATCCATACATTCCTGAAATTGTGTCTGTAGCAAGGGCAAAGGGGAACATAAACAGTTGTGCTGCTTCCTGCCCAGATCCGCAGTGTGTGTTTGGTAAATGATGGACTGGAGTGGGGCTGGAGATGCAGCTCTCTTAACTAAAAGCTCACCTTTCAGCTGTTTCTATGGCTGCTACCCATGGCTCCTTGACTGGTTTTGTTCCAGTGCCTCAATGCTCTGCACAATTCTTGCTCAGAGAAGTTCTCCCAGTCATGCCAGTGACACTACTCAGATGAATAAAAATATCCAAGAAGGTTTGTATGTCTGCACCTCAGTGATTTGTCTTTGTCTTCTTTTTCTTCCCAGATGTGCTGTGAGGTTACACCAAGGCTACTGGTTTCTATGTCCCAGAGCTAAGAAAAAGTATCTGAGATAACTGAAACCAAGCAAACTAGTACTTGAACACAGTAAATTATTTGCTTTCCCAATTCTTCCAGGAAGAGTTCTGTGAGAAATTTCACAGTAACTGCAGTTGGGAAAGAGGTTTCTGATTTCCCTGTGTATCCCCATCAGCACTCACCTCAGATTAGCTTTCTTTCTCATGGTCTGTCAGCAGCCTTGAGATCAAGGAGATTAAAACACTGTGGAAACTCATTAATGAGCCAGGACTCTCTGCAACAGCTGGACCAAAAATGGACTGCATTTGGCTGCATCTTAATTCTTTGCCATCTCCCCTCTGCTCATCAACACCTGCACACATTTGGGATGCTGTATACCCCTGAATTCAGCTCTAAGCAACCAGTCTGCAATGCACATGTCTAATGCTCTGCTGGTGTGGAACCAGTATGCTGGTAATCCTGTTAGTAATGGCAGAAGCTCCCTCTAGGAAATTATCACAAATAGTCTTAAACAATTCCTTTTGTTGACAACTCTATCCAAGAAACCATCTTCCCTGGAGACTTCACTCAACTTTTGACTAATCCCCTCCTTCCCTCAGGAGCTCTTTTGTTGAAGGAGATTGTTGGCATACCCCAGGAATGACAGGTCCCTGTAAGCCTTGGATGAGCCTCTACATTCTTTCAATTGTCAGTCCCCATCTGTCCTGTTTGTACATCGATCTTCTGGTCCAGGGAGCTCTCTATTAAGTGACACATGGCTGAGTATATTCTGCAAGTCCAGTGTCCAGACTGTGCTGTTACCTCTTCGTTGCCAAGTCAATCCTTCTGACATTGCTTTCTGAAAAACAAAAGGCAGGACATCTGCACAATTTATTCCTTTCTACTGAAAGGTGACTTTTGAAAAACACACACCCCACCCCTCAAACTGTGTTTTATAATCAAACCTTGTTTTATAATCCTGAAGACTTTTCTTCATTTTGTCAATATAAGGAGTTATTTCAAAGGTCTTTGGTGTAAGGGAGGGTACAATCTTCCCCTATTGCAGAGGAATTCTATTAGGGGAAAATCCATGGCCTAAGTCCTGAATCAAAAGGAAAAAGGAAAAATAAATCCCAATTACAAATATTCTGCAGGGCTAGTGCCTTCAGTTATTCTGCTTGTTAAAAGTTGGTTTAAAACAGGCTCTTTTCTTCCTGTAGATTCAACTACGCTTAGCTGGTACAGTATCACATACATGTAGGAGGTGCAGCATTAGATATCTGAATATTTATTTTGAGAGGCAGAATGAGAACAGTAGCAGATTCCAATGACCCATATGTTCCTCCTCAGCAGGTAGAGGGAAAGTGGTGGGTGGAATAGGGCAGAAAATGGGTGGAGTGTTGGCATGGAGTATATATCACCCTGGGATAGGCAACTGACAGTATCTCATCTTTTCCTGAAACCAGAAGGAGAACAAGGAGGAGTCTGTGATGATGTTTTGTCCCTTGCTGTGTTGCCCAGGGCCCATGGATTCAAGATGGAGCCTGGTATGATTAGTTTTTTTGGTTTTGTCTATTTTTGTAACTTAACTCAGGCTAGCAAATGAAAGAAGGCTGGCCAGTTTCATTATGTTCTCAGGAAATTCCATTATCTCATGTGCCAGCATGAGGCTGTTGTGCTTCAGATGCCTATCTACCTCTCATTAGATTTGAAAAAGCATACAGAAGTCCCTGCTTTCCATTGGTTATTAAAATGACAAAAAATTTACTCTTTCATTTATAACCTTGCTTGCATGTCTGAATCCAGATGCCTTTTTTAAAAAGAGAATTAATAATATGAGCACCATCACATATAGAATGTTTTCCTGCAATGAACTGCAGAAGAAAACTTGAGTTGACATTTAAGCTTGTTTAGCATGCTTTGTAAGCAGCTAAAAAAAAATGGACACAATCATTTTGAGGACAGGTTAATATATAACAAGAAATGTTAAGAGTTTCTCATACTAGTTGCAAGTTTTCACTATTTTAAATGATATATTTGTGAAATGCTCTCTAAATCATTTAAAAAGGGCCAAATCCAAGTTCATTGAACATTGATGCATGAGTGCCCTCCTCGAGTGAGCTGTCCCAGAAGCCTTAGTGGAACTGACAGCCAGCTTTTCTGGCAGGATTAGCTCCTCTCTGATCACAGAGAGGGAAAAGCCATCCTGTCTGCACTCAGCTGAGCAGGTGAGCAAGGAAGGCGTTCAGGCTGCTTCCAAAACCCAATCTGGTCACAGTGCTGGCAATGCCAGGTCTTTCTTCAAAGGATTCCAGGCTGGCCTCTCTGCCTGCTGTTGCCTATGTGATGAGGGCAGAAGGGGCAGAGAGGCTGTGAGACCAGGCACTGAGCGCTGTGACCTGATCTTATAGCAGGTACATGCCATCTACAGTCATTTGAAAGCACAGATGGGTAGCTGAGGTGTGTGCTGCTATCCTAAGGTTGCCTCTTAGCTTGGCAGACAATAAGACAGTCAGACTAATTTGGCCTCAAAATCAGTTTCCAGGTCTGCCCTGCAAGCACAGACCCAGCAGTGACACTGACAGGACACATGCTGCTAACAAATGCACAATGTAAACAAAGAGACAGGATATAATAAAAGGATATTTTCTGGTAATTTCTTTCAATAACAGTGATTTTAAGTGAGCTTTTGGTCTTCTGTAAAAAAAGATGAAAAATATTGATGCTGAAGCATCATTTTGAAACCTGACGTTAAAATAGTGATTAATTAAAACCAAAGATATTACAAGATAAGGAGATTTTGGATTTTGCCTAGCTCTGCTCAGGTTCCAGTGTGTGTGAAATCAAAACAAGTAAGCTATGAAATGTGAACTCAGTAGGCAAGGACAAAGGAGAACAAAGCAATTTGGTCAGTTTAAGCAATGGGGAAATGAAGCAATACTTTGACTGGGGAGGCATTGGAGGAAAGGGCACTGGTCTGAGACTTGGCAATATGACAAAACAAATCCCAACCTCCCATGGTACCACTGAACATTGTTCATTGGGGGCCATTGGCTTGCTGATCTCTTCTTTCTGAATGTGAGATTTCCCACTTTGTTCTTACCCTGGAATGTGATCATCCAGCCCTGAGTATCAAGTCTGTTTTCCCACCTTCAATACACAAAGGACTACATGTCCTAAGGGTGATGGCAGCAGCTTTGACAAAGGCAACCACATGCTTACCCAAGAATTATTCATCATCCATGATTTCTACCAGAACTTGCTGGAACCTCCTGAGACACGGCCTTTTCGGTAAGAAGCAAACAGGTCACAGATTTCAGGTTGCAGTCTCACCCCTGGAACTGTGAGCACTGATTGTCCTGTGGAAAAATCAGGTTAAAGAGAAAGCTGCAAAAGGGTCCTTTTCCTTCATTGTGCTACTTTCTTAATGCTCTCCTGTGACATTAGCTGCAATATGAACTAATTCAAGATCCCATTTCCCACAGCTGCATTCCTTCTGATTGTTTTTGGAAAATTATTTCTTTAATCTAGACACTCTTCTCTAGAAATCTCATCTGCAGTTTCTTTTCTTTTTTCTTTTTCTTTTTCTTGGAGCAACCAGCAAAATACTATTTGGTCGAACAGTGGTAGGAATGCAACCCGCTAATCAAAAGGATTCAAATGGATCTGCGCACTGCCAAGCTCTCTTCTTCCCACCCAGCAGAGGGGAAAAAAAGAAAAAGAAAAAAGAGATAGAGCGAAGGCACAGAGATTCTCTCCTTCAGCAATCTCACAAATGCAAAACCTTCCACTCCAGTGACTCCTCATTAACTTACCAAATCTGACAGTCTAATTATCGTAGCTGCTTCACGCTTAGAATAAATAAATACTAAAGTGGGTGTTTAAAGAAATTGAGCAGTGAAATTCAGTCATCTAGACAGTCAATAGAGAGTTTATTTTAAATTTTTATATTCTTATGTGTTTATATCATTTTAGGGAAGATAATGAGATAGTTGTCTTTCAGGCTAATTGAGTTCCTATGCTCATAGTTGCTTGCTGTCACAATCTCAAACTTAGCTTTAACTTTTGTGCCTTAGAAATCTGATCACTACCTCCCCATTTACTCTTTTCTGCTGATAACTGGGTGAAGTCAGAAGTGCACCTGAGGATGGGAAAAGACTATGTGAGACTTCCAGTCTGGATGTCTTTTGACAGCAAACAAGACAACTAAATCTTTTCAGATTTGCATTTAGGAGTGTTAAAGGGAAAATGGAAGTTAAAGAAACCTCAGCTATAACTTTCAATTAGACAAAACACAGAAGAACATCTGCTAACCTCTAATGCAATAGTGTCTGCCTCCACGAACGGTATTAACAGCACTCTCCCAAGAGTGGTTTGTCTCCCTGAACAATAAGACCTTTATAGAGATTCTCTGGCCTGAGATCAATGGGAGTCAGAGCATTTGATCCATGTCTGTAGGACTTTGTTTCCACAAGTCATGTGGGCCAAACTTTGCACCAGTTGCTTTTGCAAGAGCAGGAGCTGGGGAGTGAGCAAAGGAAATTTTCCTTCTTTTCCCATCTTCCCCTTTGTCCTGTGCTCCTAAACAGTACCCAGCACAATGCCTGCCCCAGGAGAGCATGCAGGGAAGAGCTTGAACAGGGCAACATGTCCAGAGCCCTGTGCACTTGGCAAGCATCTGCTGAGATGTTGCAACAGCTCTTTCCTAGGGTGGTGGCTTAATGACACAATACAAAACTTTCACGTCCTGTCAGTATGAAGGCAAGCAGATCTTCCACCACTGTGGGGATCACACCAGGTGAAGTGGAGGGTGGTTTTCCTGAGTTAAGTGAAGATTTGTTTTATCACCTCACAGGTAAGAATGCTTCTGGCTTAGGAGGGGCAGCTGATTTCCTGCTCATCACCAGCTTTGGTTTATTCCTGTATTAAGACACATTATAAAGCAGATTCATACACCTGGTAGGAACTTTCTAGGTGTCTGTATCTGACTTACAGTGAAGGATATCTGTTTGCTCTGTACAGAGGTCACAAAGCAGAGTGGTAAAAAAAAATCAAGTGACTGTATGAACCTTTTAGCTATGTAGGAGAACCTAAGGAAACCAGCCAACCCAAACAAGGGATGATGAAAGCCAGCTCTTCTTTCTATGTCTCCTGTGATAACATTTACCAGTGCTGGCCAATCCCAACAGTAATGGGATTTTTGGTAGGCAATGGCTTGCAGCCTTAACCTCCTCATTGCCCACACTTGCTTACTTGCTTTGTCTTAGTTTAGATGCAACAGACATTAAAATGACTGTCAACATCAAGCCTCCCTCCTCCTCCTCCTCCTTGCCTCTGAAAGGCTGAATAGTGGGCTGTTTCAGGAGAAATGGTACAGTGGCTTCATCACCTGGTACACTGGTTTTGTGTTGTTGGAGGAGATAACAGTTAGAGACCAATTGTACCCAAAAAGAGCAAGTACCTCCTAGTCAAAGCCAGGATCCCATCTATGCAACACAAAATCCTCCTCATGGAGCATGTACTGGAATTTCCTAACTGCTCTGCTGAGGGTATGGCCAGGATTGAAGATCTCCTACACTGAGAGAAAGGTCTCTCCTGAGACTGGACATTGGTCTGGTGGGGAAAGGATCTGGCCTTGCTGGCCCCTGTGCCTGTGTGGTTTGGCCAGAGCTCTTCTTGCAGTGTGTTTTCTTGGGAGTGCACTGCTGATAACCCCAAATCCCACTGCTTACCTTCCCTGCTTGCAAGCCTGCTCTAAAGCATCAGAGGGCAAAAGAGAGGGAAAATAAACCAAATCTATAACTAAGAATAATAAGCTGCAATTGTTACTGTGTCTGACCTGTCTGACAACAGAGTGAGATACCTCCTCAGAAGGCCCTTTTGCACTTCAGGACTGACACTGAGTTGAGAGCACAGCTCATGCTTTCTTGATTCAAGGATCTCATCTTCCTTCCAGGAGGGATTAATTGGACAGAAAGCATTCTGCTTTAGCAGGTGGCAAAGGGTTAGAATGAAGTTTTATCACAGCTGCTGCAGTGCAAGGCTGCACTGCACAAAGGTAATTGTCTCAGGATTGGCTCTGGCCAGAAAAAGGACAGCAAAAGCTCTGCTTTTACAAAAGGTCATCACTGCTACCCCTCAGGCTACTAGCCACACTGAAGGGAAGCTGAAGAAACCCCTGCACCTCTCTCTGTTTTTATATCCAGAGGTGCTGGTTGCACATGTAGAATTAAGACCACCAAGATGATGAGTGAGGTTTGAACCTGGGCCTCAGTAATCCCCTCCTAGAGCTACAGGCACAGGAATGAGCAGCTGTAGGAGAGGCCCCATCTGTGGGCCAGCCCCACTCAGAGGACAGAGAACCTTCTTCCTCCTTTCCAGCATGGGCTACTCTTTTTTTCCAGCACTTTGCACTCAGATGAGCATAGCAACAGCAACCTGTTCCACTCTGTAGGAGCTGATCTCCAGGGAGCAAAGAGCCCTGTGCTGCCTCTCCCCCTTCCCAGGGGCAGCAGCCAGCCTCTAACCATTAACATTCCCCCCTAGGAATCAGAAACATGCTATTTGGAGGGGTACTTAACTTCGAAAGAGTGATTTCTCCAATTATTTTTTCCCAGGAACTGACCTTTGAAAAACATCCTCTAGCTTCCAGCTTGTCATAACAAGTTATAAAAGGACAGTTATGGATACAATTATTTCATAAAAACAGAGAATAATTTCTTACAAGAACCTTTTATTTTTTCAAATTGTTGTTGAAACAACAATTGTTGTTTCCCTCTTACTCTCTTACACACCTTGGGATTAATCTAATCCCCTCTTCTTTCACCGTTCATCTCCAGATCACACTCTACCCTTCTGCTTTAACTTTCCCTTTCAGAGGATGGCAACTAATAGCCAGCATCCTCCAGAACAAAGTGGGAACAGAATATATTTAAAATCTGCACTGTTATCATAGCAACAAGAATTTTAAAATGATACAGTTAAATTCCAAAAGAGTGTTATGCCAAAGTGACACAAGAGAGCAAATGTCTTAAACAATTATGGCAATAGGAATGGCTACATGGGGAATTATTCAGAATAGCCTAAATTTTACAGGCTTAATGAGTCACTCATGAATATGGTCTTGCATGATCATACTGTACTTGTTTCAGCCCTGTGCACTTTGATTCTGTTCTCAACACATTGGTTGCTATGATAACGCCATGCAGTTTCCTGTCCACACGATACTTCTTGCTGCAATAGGGGGATAATAAATACGGGATGGTGCCTAAACCCAGGTGAAAGGAACCTGTCCCCTCACTGGCAGCATATCGGAGAGATTGACACATTATGCCAATCTGTTTTCTCATTCCTTCTCTTTCTCCTCACTCTCTCCCTTTCTCTCACACTGTCTGTCTCTGTACCTGTTTTTTTCCTCTCTCTCTCTCTCTCTCAGCACTGACACTTTCATCTTCTCCCTTGGGGATTGGAGATGTCACTGCGGGAAGTGCTTGTCCGCCTCTCTGGCAGCAGCAGAGCCCTGTGGCTTTGACAAACCTCATTTAATTGGGAGGAAGCCAGGAGGGTTTGAAAGAACTGAAACATCCACGAAACTCCTTTTATCAGGCATAATTTAAACTCTGCATGGAAAAAACCCTATATGTATAAAGAAAAGTCAACTTCCCTCCTGCTGTGCGTGCTCCCCTCCTCCCCCCCCGGCACAGGCAGGCTCCTGCGAGATTCCATCTTTTCATTTTTCTAAAAGTGTCAAAGTAGATTTGTGCTCTGTGGCTGGGTGAACAGAAAAGGAATGCAGATGTCTCTCACTCAAGCACATACACACACGGAGCACCTTCTGAAGGGCAGCAGTTTGGGGGACTGGGAGAGATGCTAGCTGGCTGCTCCTCCACTTGGGATGTGTCGCAGGAGCCAGAAATTTGGTTTTCCAATAGCTTGACAACACAGTCCATGAAGGTTTTTTCTTAATTGCCACATCTTAAAAAACACCACCAAACCAACTAGTGTACAGGGTGTCCAGGAGGCAACAGGGAATGCAAGGTCCCTTTGGCCTGCAGCCCAATAGAAGGGAGCTTTCCCTGGGGATGAGCAGAACTGCAGCTTGAGACACCCTGTATTTTTTGTCAGCTCAGGCCAGGAGAGGCGCAACTGTGTGTGCAGCTGTGTGCTTAAGAGAAGGGAGCAAGGTAAAACTGAGGGAGAACTGGTGTGACAGGGTACAAGGAACAGCTGTCTCAACATCAAAAGGGAGTGGGAGGAGCAGTCCAAGGGAATTGGGGTAGCACGATGCTGAGCAGATGGGAATTCAGGACATCAGGAGGGATCAGCGGGTGAGTTACACTGAACACACAGTGGGAGCCAGGGAAATGTCTAGGCCCTTGGGGTTACAGAATGGGAGAGATGACCTGTCAAAGCATATACACTTCTGCTTTGCAGAGGGCCATGGTAGCAGCCCATCAAGGTCCCTTTCTAGTATTAACACAGTGGTCAAGTAGAAGAAAACAGAAAAACTAGTTGTCAAATTTGCCACAGGATGTAAACTTTGCAGCATATAGAAGTGGGGAGGGAGTGCAGGCAGAAGAGAGAGACATCCAGGTGAATGGCAGAGACTTTCAAAATAGAGAGGGAACTCACAGTAAATAGCACATGCAGCAGCTCTTTCTTGGGGAGATGAAATTGAGAGTTAACTTACCAGCAGGAACCTGATAGAGCTGAGGGGACAGAAGGCTGAAGAAGCTATGAAGAAGCGCGTCTTGTGCCGAGATTCGGCCTCGAGGGAAGGCTGTGAGCATCCTGGAGGCCAAATTCTCTGCTGCTGGCACCCTGTTCATCCTAGGAAAACAGAAGAAAAAATGGCACAGGAGATGAGGACAAGCCAGAAAGCTGGAACCAGAACGTGACCCAGCCCTTCTCAGCTTGAGGCAAAGATAGTGGAAGGACACAGGGGAGCTTGATAAACCCACCCCAGGTTTATAGCTTTGCAGGAAATTTGCTTTTTCATCTGAGTTTGACTATGTTTGGGTATATGTATCCAGGATTTCAGCTCAAACTCATGTTTACAGACAAATTTTGTAAACCAGTTTCTGGTTTTTAAAATTAAGGTTGTAAGTGAAAGGGGAAATGATGCTGAGGAGACTATGTTTTACATGTTCTAACTGTAATATCAGAATTTGGTGGTGCCAATCCAAATGTAGAAAATAGTGTGACTGGCCCACTGAGAAGACTAGAGGTCAAACCTAATAAACCTAAAGAAAATACCATTTCCTCTTCTCCTACCCCAGGACCAGTAGTGCAGTTGGTTGTAAAATGTGTTGGGGATTCACAGAGAAGAATCTGTTTCTCAGGATGAGTGCTTAAAATAAATGTAATGCACATATGCTCCATGCCCAGCAAATACCAATGCCAAGTGGCTGCTCCCTAGAGGAGCACACAGCTGGGGACAAGGAAGTGGAAGAGCAAAAACAAACCAACAAGGAAACAAATAAAAATAGTCATTTAGTTTTACAGCTTTTACTTTGTTTGTTTGTTCTGATCACATTTCAGCTTCAGAGCATGGCCTGTTGTGCTTCCTTGGCCCCCAGTGGTGCTTCCCCTCCAAGTGACATCAGGGGCTGGAATCCCCCTGCCCCTGCACTCCCCCTCCCTATATGTCCCTATACAGGACATTCAACATGCTGACATTTTTGTTTTGAGGAGATAAAATGCAAAATATAAAAGAAGAGGAAAAAACACCAAGACAGAAGGAGAGAGAGAACCTGAGAAACAAATTTGTAGAAGGTATCTGGCCTCACTGTGGTAGATAACTGCTGAATTTTCACCTCCAGAAAAACAGTTCAAACCTTTCTTGGGGACCAGGGTTGGGACAGGGAGCCAAAGCATCCTGTCTGAAGCCTCTTGCTAGAGCTGCATAACAGGCTGCCCTTACCATGGCAGGGTCTTACTGGAGACCTTCTGCCCCTTTGGTCCCTGCTGCTGCAGGCTCCCAGTCTGGGCAGCACCACAGTTCCGTGCTTCCCACCATGGCTCAGGCTTCCTGGTGGTGGCCAAGCTCTGTGGAGAGCTCCCTTTTGATTTCCTAATTGTCTGTGGAGAGTCATGGCTGAGTGCTCTGTATGAAGCAGCTCTTTCCTTCTCCCAGGCTGAGCATTCCAAGGCAGTTATTTGGCCAAGGCAGCAGCAGGACTCTAAGGCAGAGCTGGAGCTGGCCCCCATGCAGCCCAGAGCTCTGCCACAGAGGTGCTAGGCCAGCCCCTTGTTTGACCTGTAATGGGGTCTGTCAAAGGATTATGGCCAAAAAGCAGAAGTGCAATACAGCACAGTCACAAGGAATAGACTTATTTCTTTGTTCAGGCTGAGAGAGGATTTGTTCTGTTCCAGGACCTGCATTATAAGGGTGTGGGGTGTATTGAGCTTTCTGTGTTTCTCAAGCTGTGTGTGACAATGGCTGGCATTTCAGTAACCTGTGCTTTGCTGAAAACTTTAGCATGTTAGTTCAGCCATTTAGAATAGCATCTCGGAAATCCTGCTCTGAAGAGCAGCACACTTCCCTCCTAGCAGGGATGGATCCCAAGCAATCAGCTGAACAGATAATAAGTAGCAATTAAAAATGTTGTTATGTCCTCAAAGGATATTTGATTACTGGCAAATACAATCTTGAGGACAAATCCTGTCTTGTCTTTTCCTACATATCTATAAAACCTCCTGTGTGCCTCAAAATCAGTTGAGAGGGATTTGATTTGAATCACTCTCCTAGTTAGGTTAGGGCACTTTGATTATAAATTTCTTTTACTGATACATATATACATTCTGTGTGTGTGTGTGTGTGTGTGTGTGCGTGTGTGTGCGTGTGTGTGTGTGTGTCTGAAAAAACACTCCCTACCATTAGCACACTAGGGAGTGATTCATCAGTGCTGGTGTGTCTGGTCAAGATGCATGTGTAACCATGGCCTTCATCTCATAGCTTTGACCACTAAGAATGTGATTTTTCCCCTCATAGCTAATCACAAGATTATTTCATTGTCTCCTGAAAATGCTGTCCTAGCATGTCTTCCTTACCGCTGTTGAGCAACATTCCTACAGTGTGTTTTCAAAAATGAAAATTGGGACAGTGTGAAGTCTGTCCTCAGTCTGGGCAAGAGGGCCTGGGAAACTACAATCTTCTCAGTCGAACTGTGCCCCACAAAAAGCTGCACACAAAGTCACTGAATCACTGCTTATCTCAGAATAATCACTACTCCTCTGAGAATAATAAACCCACTATGTGTCTACCTTTGCTGCGATCTCTCAAAATCAGTTGCTTAACTGATGTTAGATCTGCTTGTTACTACAGAGCCACCCTTCTCTTCCCGAGCTTGCCAAAAGAGCTCATTTCAAGTTAAATGATTGCATAAAGAAACAAATAAACCCAGAGGCGATTTTGACATGGCTGTTACAGGCAGCTTACCTGTCACAGATGACTCGGAGTCTCTGAGGTCTCCTGGAAGCAACCAGTTCTAGAAAGTGTAATATGCAATCACAAGATTAAATTAAAATCAAGCCAAAACCCATTCTCTGAGCCCCTACAAAAAATGTGCTCAGAATTTCAAAGGGCCCTATAGAATCTATCATCTTATTATTTATAAATATACATTATTCCTATAGGACTCTAGTACCTGCATTGATCTTAATAAGGCTGTTCCAGTTCCATAACCCTTTCCTTTCATATATCTGTGAGTATAGGTCTTGGACCTCCTCCTGTTACAGTGTGAGTCTTAGCTTTGACATCAATAAAAGCAGTATCAGTCCCTAAAGCCTTCACACAAAGGAAGCAAAAAGAAGTTTGCATGCTTGCATCCCCAGTCAATTGTCTTGACTTTCCAAGGGGCTGCTGAGCTGCACATATTGCCCCCATGGGTACATGGGGCTTTTCTACATGGATGCAGCAGTAAAACTGGGGACAGAGACAAAGCACTTTGCTCCCACTCTCTTCTTGCCCACAGCTCTCACAAAGTTTGTTGTTTGGCCAGTTAACCATACTCATGGAGGCTTTGTACTCACTGATTATTGTGTTCTCTATCAGACTGGAACTTAGCAGAGTTTGCAGATTTGTGAAGTCTGTGTTCTTGATATTTTTCGAGGACGTATTTCTAAACATTGTGGTAAATATAGAGGAATACATTCCTCAAATGTTTGATTGTAAAGCATGAATTTTCTCAGATACGAATGAATGGCTTAAGCCAGGAAAATTTCCCTGCAGAGCTGATGAACAGAGAGAGATTTTTTTGCAATCAGAAAGGCTGCAATTTCTACCCACCTACATTTTCCTGAGCACTGTTTCTGACAGCAGAGAATGAACAGTGGCACTCTAGTCATGGGAAGGGGAGCAGGAAGGGTGGTGTCGACCTCTCTTCCAGCTCAGCCTGGACAAGCATTCCCCACAGCAGTGAGACCACCAGGAGGCAAGCAGCACTGGTCTGTTGCCAGCAGACTCAGCTCGGCTGGGGTTAATGCTGCACCTTCAAGAGCATCTGCCCTCCCTGCCTGCCTAGAAGCACCAGGCACTTCATTCAGGGACAGGAGCTGCCTGCTGCAGTCCAAGTGGGAGTCCCCTCTGCTTTTGCCTGCGTGGCCATTTCCAGAGTGCCAGACCCAGCGTCTGACTTGATGCACAGGCAACTTGAAAAAGTGCAAATGACTGAACTTCCAGCCCTTGACCTTTCCAGCAGCGATCTTCCACCATTAAACCAGGCAAGCAGGTTATTAAACCTATCACAGGGTAAGTAACAGTTCAGAATTGAATTGTTCTCCTACACCCAAATACTAAGGTAATTTCTAGAGCAATAAATGGGAATATAACTTGGGATGGGATTCATGGCTGTTTATGTGCCAGAGCACTGGAATATCACCAATATATAGAAGTTATATATTAGCATCTTGAATACTCCCTTCCCAAATAAGTCACCAAGACTGGCAGAACACTCCTCTTGGACCACTAGTAACATTTTCACTGATCATCTTTCCTTTTTTTTGCCCCCTTGACTGCAATAAAAGTGTAGAAATAAATTACCAATGTAAAGTTTCCAGAGAGGATAGAAAAAAATCCAAATTTTTAAAATGGTTTGGAAAGGCAAAAGAATTTTCTGTATGAGGTAGAAATTTTTGCCTCTTCACAGAGCTGGCCAAAAACTTTTAGATGTGGCAACTTTCTGTCAGAAAAAAATTGGTTTGTGAGGAGAAACCATTTTATGACAATATATCAATTTCATTAAATATCAGTAAAAATGCCAAGATTACTTAAGTACTGTACTGAAATCTTTTAACATTAATATTCTTTAATGAGGTTAATACAAAATTAAAAAATGCATGTTCAGTTGGTAACAGCAGGGCAAAACCTTTCAATGATATCTTAGTGAAATGTCACTTTGTTTTTGCAGAGTGTATTTTCAGGATTAACATTCCAAAGAGGAAATAGGATTTTCTTTATATTAGAAATAGAAATATCAGCTTGCTTACTGGGAATGGGGAGGAATACCTGAATTATAGAGTTTGCTGTCTTAAGCAAGCCTCTTGACATAAATTTATCTTTTATGTAACCTGGAGATTAATAATTATCTGCAAGGGGTAGTGTAAGAGTCAGTGAGCCAACTACTCCTGTCCCTGTCCAAACACATCTCTCAGTGAAGAATTCAGCTTGAGTGAGGACTGCCAAATTTGCCACTTTGAGTATACAGAGCTTTGATTAAAAATGGAAGATATGGGTAAGAAAACAGTGTTCTCTGCTCAAGGATTTAATGCCTTTAACTAATGCACTTTAAATCAGTTCAGATTAATCTCCTGACTGACCCCATATAGACAAATCCTTGGAGAATGCCGAGGCCCCGTTGTGTTGAGCAGGGTAAAAACGGAGCAGTAAATATTTTCCCTACTGTAAGATTAAGACCAATCTAAAATTGTAAAACACTGTAAACAGCTACTCCATAAAGGTAAGAGATAAAGAATATTTAGATCATTCAAAAAAGTGGATGAACTACTGATTTAATCATCTCACAATGATGATCTACACATAAAATGATGGGATTGTGTAGGGCTGATTGGCTTTTTTAACAGTAGGAGCAGATCTGAAAGGTAGCACATAGGTTTGTTATTTTCTATCCTTATGCAAGGTAGAGTGTGATAATGAGGAAATACCTTCCTATTTGAAAACCCAGGTGGAAGTGGCTAATGAACTGATAATGAGGCAAGCAAGCCAAAGGACAAAAGTTAAACTTTCCTAATTGATGAAGAGAGAGAAAGAGGATGCCAAGTGCTGCTGGATGAAGGCAGTGGGGTTGCAGGCTCACAGAGAAAATTTCTCTCATTAGTGAAATCTCTATGGCTTCAGGACAGGAGCAGAGCTCTGTCTGTGTGGCAGGCTGGAAACTGCAGGCTGTGCCCATTGCCACACAGATGGGAAGTTTCCCTACACCCTGGCTAGCATACATTGCACATTAGTTACAGTGCTGCTCTTCCCTTTGAGACCAAAGCCACATGCAGTTATTATCACAGAAAAAAAAAAAAATCGGTTTAGAATTCAGTTTTCAACCATCCCATGTGTTAAATGAAACATCAACATAAAAAGTGAGATTACAAAAAAACCCCAAAACACTCGGAATGCAGACTTCATCTGCATTTTCACAAATGTCATGGGAAGTTTGCATTTCAGGGCCTGCTGCTTGTTGCCTCCATCTGCTGGTGACATTTTGGAAACGCAACAGACACTGAAAACACGTACCTGTGAGCACAAGTTGACTCTGGAAAGCTTCTAAATCTCATTCAGCATACCAAAGCCTGCAGATACGTGAAAAACTAGGCTTTATTTGAAAGTCATTGCTGCATCTGAAAAGGCCTCGTTTGAAACCTGCATCTGCTCTGTGATGTGATATTATCTGGCACAGGCAAGTTCATCATTCAGCCTGTGCAATAAATCAAGGAGTAAAGCTCACTCTCAGTTCATCATGTTATAGATAGATATGCACTGCTCCCCACTCTTTGGAATCCAAATGTCAGAAAAAGGGAACAGAAACGAACTTGGTACATTGGGCACTCCAGTATTCCCAGTTCGGCAAAAGCTGAACTAGCTTAATGTCATGGGCTGTGATTCCTAATCCTTTCCTGCCCTTGACCCCTGCTGTCTAGATTCAAACTTGTAACCATTAATGGGGCTGGATCAAAACACTGGCCTTCTGGTGTCACCAATGGTGTTTAGAGGGGATTTAAACTCACTGCTTTTCAGCACAGTGAAATGAACACAGCAGTAGATTAATGCAAGGATTTGAGCTCACTCAGCATGAGAGCTTTCAAAAATAGTGTTAACAGAGCTACAACTGCCTCTTTCAGGGGAAGCAAAATGAGGGAACAGAACAAATGAACAAACACAGGGCAAAGCCTTGTCACTATGGGTAGGGCTGGTAAGCCCGGGGAGCCAGGGAGACGGCCAGCGAGTGTGCTGAGATGTGGGGCAGGAGCTCTCCCAATCCTTCATGTTCTCCAGGGAATGGCTCTCCAGCCTGCTTGCAGGCCCTGTGATTGCACATCATTCCCTACCCCAAGTGTCTCTCCTGCAGAGAGAAGGTGACATCACAAGCTGTAGGGCTGGCCACCCATCCTTCCCATTCATCTGGAGTTGGGTTGAGACTTTGGCAAACTGTAGGGAATGGGCATGAGGCTGTTCTTGAACTTCTCTGTGCAAGACACCAGGGCACAGGGTAGTCAAAAACGCCTTTGCACATTTCATTCCTTGCCAGCTGCCCATAGAGGAGGCAGAGGAGCTGCTTTTCCTCCAGCTGCCCTGTGTGTGCCTGACTCAAAGACCCCACAGCCTTTTCAGACTGCAGCAGGATGTGCTCAAGCCCACAGCAGTGACAGGAAAACATCTAAAGGTTTCCAGCTTTTATTTCAAAGATTCCTACTAACCCACCTGGCCCAGGAACCCTTCCAGTAACAATCTCAGTCTGGGGCTGAGCCTACTCTGCTGAATCCAGTGGGAGTTTTGCCATCAACTTCAATGAGAATAGGATCACACCTCAGTGCTTTGTTTTGCCCGTGTTCATTCCTTGCCGCGGGCAGGAACCTGTTTGTTTGTTTGCTGCCTGTGCTCAGTGTGAACATCAATAGGACTAGCTAAAAGAATTCAAACCATCAGATTTGGGGAAGAGCTCCAAAGTTTGTTTGCTTATCTGAACCAACCCAGACACCCAGATTCGCACAAATGGTCTGGGAATAACCTCAGGAGAGAAGGTTTTCTCAGGCTGACTCCACACATTGTATTAGGGCTGAGCATGTCCTGGGGGGGAACAGAATTTGTGCTTCAGGGAAGAGAGGGGAAGTGCCCAAAAGCATATAAATGGCATTTAGCTCTAAACAAAGAGACTAATTTGTCTTCTTACCAGCATTCCCATCAAAAAGTGAATTGATTTAGTTCATGAGTAGGGCAGATAGCCCAACTTTAAACTAGCCTTCTTCTGTCCAGACTGGTTTGTGTAATCCAGCTGTGAGCCAAGTGCTTAGTTCCTGTGTGTGGCCGGAAGAGCTCACAGCCCCTTAGGCTCTCAGGAGGGGAAAGGGATATTGCCTCTCCAGCTAACACAGCTATTGCCCCAAACACTGACATAGCCTCTTCCATGTGTTTGCCAGCTCCGTGGGATTGTTCCAACAGGAGTGTCCTCTGAGCCCTGCATTTCTGCCTGGTCCAGCCACAAAAGGCACCAGCATCCCAGTACACAGCACAGCACAGATCAATTCTGCCCCTCTGGAGTCCAATAGGGAAACTTTCTATCATATCTGAAAGCAAGTCAGACTTGAAAACTGCTTATGATGACTCGACTTCACTGGGGCTATTGCCCTGCTGTCCAGGTGCCTGTCCTCTCCTTCCCAGCCCTGCCACTGGCACCCTCCAGAGCAGCAGAGGACAGCACTGCTACTCAGACAAAACAGAGACAGGGAATCACTACTCAGAGCAGTTCTAGGCACTCACATTCTTTGCTGTCTGCAAGTTTCTTTGCTAACATAGCCTTAATGCTTGCACTTCTAGGTTGTGCCTCTATGTAGCACCAGGATACTTAACCATCATCACTCAGTTTGTAGGTTTGTATGTCTGAGGCTTTGTATTAGCAGATGACTGGCATAAAAAAATTCTTCGTGATTATTTCCTCCCACACGTGAGCATTTCTGCATCTCCCAGACTACTCTTCTCAACTTGTAGACTATCCAGCCAGGCCTTCTACATCTTAGAGAAGAAAATGCTTCCTCCAGCTGTCTGCTCTGTGCTTGCTTGCTATCCAAATTAAACTTGCTGTGGACAGCGACACATTCCCATTTCACGCTGGTTTGATTAATGTGTCTCAGCTAATTGTGTGAAAGATTCCAGTCCTTTCGACTGTGAGACCAGGTTATTGTTCAGCCAATCTCGGCTACCATGTGAAAATGGGGGCTGTTTAGTGTTCATGCACCAGAATCAAAGGAGGGGCATCTTGGACTGGGTCACAGAGCAACACCCACTTCTTTGAAAAGATGTTACTATGCTCTACTAAACCTGTAAACCTCTTGCTCAAAGCACGTCTTCTCCCTCCTCCTCTCCCCCCTGTTCTTTTTTTCCCTGTCCAGATAGACAGGCTCCCCCCACCACTCTCCTATGGTATAAGTGAGAGAGAATGGCTAGATTGTGGATGGCTGAATTTCACATTCGAGGGTTTTTAATATTTCACTTTAATATTTCTCTTACAGAATGATCCTGCTGAGAGGCTGAGAATCAGTGCTCATCATTTCCCCCTCACTGACACTTGAATATATTTTCCCAGGAGAAAACATTAAACAAAAAGAGAAAGAGAGAAATGGAGAGAGAGAGAGGGAGAGGGAGAGTGATTGAGCTAGCTTTTCAAAGCATACTTCTCAACCTGCCCACATCAAAATAAGAGACAACTGGCCCTTTGAAGTTCAGGACACAGACTTCTCTACCAGCTCATGTGGAAATAAAAGAATCTAGCTTTGTAAATCACACAGATTTCTCACCTTGCTGACATCAAAATCAGGGACAGTGACCTTTAAAGCTGAGGTTTAAAGATCCCCAAACCAATCTCCTTAAAAATAAGGAAAGTTCAGATAAACTGTGTCTCCAGGTGCCTGTCAGCTTTTCCAGTCTAAACCAGGAGACATTGGTCCTTTGCTCCACTCCACTGAGGAGTGGAGACTAAATGCACTGTGAGACTTTGAGCAATGAAATCTTCCATTAGATTTACATACACCAGCACTCAGTGAGACAACTTTGCCACACATATACCTCTGTTTGTAAAGTAAGCCAATCCAGTCTTGTTGCAGGTCCTACAACACCATTGTCATTAAGTAGCTCAAGGAATTTAACACCGAGGTAACACCAAAGTAACACAGAAGCACAGGATTTTTCATAATAAGAATTATTGACCCAGCAATGGAGTGGGTAGTGGCTCAGGGAAAAGGCTGGCCTTCTCATGAGTTAAATCCTACCTGGATTATAGTTGGGGAGCTTGGAAAGTCCTGGCCAGGTGTCTTCAGTTGGGACCCCCAGTACCTGCAAAAGAAGACAGTGAGAACAATGACCTCATTCTGCCCATTCTTTGCCTTGGTGTGGAGTTGGAGGAATCACTTTCAGTCGAGAGTGACTGGCCTTCCCAGTAAACCAGAATTACACTGCTCTGGCTGGTGCTGGATCTACCACTGTGCAAAGGACACTGACGTTTTAGCACTTGATTATGTAGCAGGAAGGCTCCCTGCTGAGATTGAACGCTGTTGCTGCTGGGAACATCAGCAAAGGCATAAGCAGCTTCACTGCCAGGTGCCAGTGCTGCCTGTGTTTGCCAACCCAGGGGTCACACAGCTGAGCCCTTTTCAGTGCTGAAGGTGTGGTCCCACACCAGAGCTGCACTGGGGACTTACTGTGCCCGCTTGCACTGGCAGCAGCTGGTACATTCAGCAGCAGCACAGGCTGTGAGCCCTAAGAGAAACCCTTGCCTTCCAAGGTAAAAAAGTAAAGCTGGCAGACAGGTCTAGTAGCTGGAGCTAAAAAGCAGAGCAGAGCCTCACTATGAAGGATACAGAGCTTCAGCAGTGTCTTTGTCCTTTATTGGGGATTGTGGGCTTCAGCAGTAGCTGCTCACTGAGCAAAGTCTGGGCCAGTAAAGCCTCCTCCATTTTAGTTGCTGAAATGTGTGAGATCCAGCATATCTAGATTTCTGCAGTTGGGGATATTTGGTGTTGTTATTATTATTACTTAACGCATGAAAAGTGCCCTGTGCCTACTGATACAGATGATGTGTGCTAAAGCAGTAAAGCGATGTATTTAAGAAGAGTTCACAGCATGTGAAATGGTAGTATAAATCAGTACAGCTAGCTCCAAGCATTCAACACTTTCATCCAGACAAGCCCCAGAATTATCAGATTTCCTTAAAAAGCAGTGAAATTTTAACATGAAAATTTCCAGGGTTTCAGAGTTTTTATTCACTTTCTCTTCTCCAACACTAGAATTGTCTCACATTAGTTACCCTTTGCATATGATAGACAATTCCTGTTCCTTAAAATGTAAGCTGAAATATATGACATGGGGAACTTGGCCTCCCAAAAATTTGTGTTAAGATTGCAAGAAAACAGGCATCAGTGAAAAAATACATTAAAGAAGGAAGAAATATAAAGCCAGCTTGTGGCAGTTGTAAAGCATCAGTTAGTTGATTGTTTTTCTTACTCACAGCTAGGAAACAGCTGTGACAATTGCAGCTGCCTGGAGAAGACAGCCACAAGCAGGGTGTGCATCTCACCACTGGCACACCTTAGCACGGTGGCCTCTGAAGCGAAGCAGGTTGCTGTGGCCCATGGTTCCAAACAGTGTAAGGACTCAGCCTGCCACAGCAAAGACCAAGGGGAAGGGTCCTTGTCTCTGCTCACTTGTAAAATCAGCCTTGGAAGCTTGAAAGCTCCCCAAAGAGAAGGTGTCTTGCAGTGTTCAGCCAGCTGAGGACATTGGAAGTTGGCTTGCACCAAGGGTAATTTGACAGCCCCAGGTAAGGATGTCTTCTTGACTGGTGTGTGTATCATGTAACTAGGACAAGTCTGCCCAAAGCAAACTCTGTATGCACAAGAAAAAAAGAGTTGGAATTTGAACTTGAATCCAGAATTTGCTCTGTTTTTGCTATTCTATTAGCTTTCCAGGAAACCCTGCTCAGTGGGCCCTCATTCTTCAAGGTTTTTTGTGAGTTGTCAAACATCAGTTGTACAGGCATCAGAGGAAACTGGGTAAGTTCAGTGCATAGTAAAATCATACTTGCCAGAGTCAGCTCAGCATTCTGCTTCTCTTGGTGAAGAATTTAAACAAATAATTATTTGTGTGTGCTTATACTTTTCTATGTAAAGATTATAGCAAATATTACATTCTACTGCATTGAAGAGTGAAAGCGTTCAGAGCACCAATCACTGAATGCTGTATGAATTTATATTTGCATTTTCTGAGCCTTTTCATTACAAAAGATGCTTTTTCAACCTGTAAACTTGCATCTCTTTTTGTTTTCCAATGTAACGGGGCAAGTGATCTCCTCTTCTCTTCTCTCTTCTCTCTTCTCTCTTCTCTTCTCTTCTCTTCTCTTCTCTTCTCTTCTCTTCTCTTCTCTTCTCTTCTTCTCTCTTCCATTCTCTTCCATTCTCTTCTCTTTTTCCCCCACCCTGGACCTTTAGTGAGATTCCTTGCCAAATCAGACAATGTGTTACAGTTATTTATTTGAAATTAATTATACTCTGACAATTTTTTACCTGTTGTGTATCCACCCTAAATCTAGATGTTAACTCTCTGGTCCGTGTCAGCAGACAAACAAAGCAACTTCTCTGTACTTCACTCTACAGTGAAAAGTCTTGGTGCAGGTCAGTTCAGGCCACTGGGGAAGACACAATTTCAACCAGAAACATTTTTACAGTGCTCGTATTTCAGCAAGTGCTTTAAGATGGTGTAAATCATTGTTCTTTTTCTCTGCCCTCTAACTGCTTGCTTCTCCTGTGATGATTTGGCTGAAGGAATCAACCTAGCTGACTTTACTTAATTTTGTTGGGAAGCCTTATTTTATGTTTTGTGTTGAGGTGCCTTGTAGTCATTCATCTGGCACAATGTTCAGCTCAGTAACAGAAGCACCCTGGTGGCATTCTGTAGCCCAATGCAGGTCACATGAAGTCCTTCTCAGCACGATGTCAATCAATAACATGGAGCTTTTGCATGCAAATCCTATGCCCAGCCTCTTAAAATTTGAATCATGGATCTTGAGTTGGTCAGATTTGCTTGCTCTCCATGCCATGAGCAAACTGGAGATGCTGAAGTTCTCATTCACTCATGCCACACTTCCATAACCAACACTGCCAGTCTTCCCTTCATGTTTGGCCCTGCTCCTGTGCCATGCCTTCAGTACCAGTGCTCATTAGGGCTACTGTTAGTGCAGCCAGAGGATGAGAAGGAGAAAGAAGCTGTTCTCATTTAGAGTAAGTCAGGGAGAAGACAAACTTGCAGGGTCCCCAGTTCATGTAGGCCCCCATGTGAGAGGTGACACAGGAGTAGCAATGAGCAGCCAGGGACAGAGATGGGAGATGGAGACTGCTTTAGATGGCACTTGCCTCTAGAAGAAGTTTTGGTAAAATGACAGCCAGTCAGTCCTGATAATTCAACAGGACAAACACATTTCACAGAATGGGGATTTTCCAACCATACATCTATATGGTGTGTGAACAGTCCCACAACAGTCCCACGTGTCCAGCAGTCCAACAGTCCCACATGGAGATGAGCATGCTGGGTGATACAGATTCATGTACACAAATGCAGATGGTCTCTCTACCAGTGCAGGGTGCCTCTATTACTAGTACATGAAAGGAACTGACTGTTAGAAAACAGTAGGAATCCCCATTCTGAACCTCACACTCAGCAAAATATCTCATGCTAGACATCGAAAGCCTCTAAGGAGCTTTGAAATCTTGGTCTAACACAGAGCCTCATTCCAGGCTGTATCATATCATAAAACCTCCTGTGAAAAGCACTAATTATTTCATAGCTCTTTAAACTTCCTCATGATTTTTAAATAAGGGTTTTTTTGCCTTCTGTGGCACAAATCCTGTTAATCATGGTATTAGTTATAATACCAGAGAAATTACGATAGTGCTACAACCCTCTATTGCAAAACCACAGGAAATGTATCCAGAGATTTCAGAGACATAAGTGTAAGGATAACTTTCATTCACACTCAGAGAAACTGGACCCTGCCCTGGCTTTGAACCTTGTTAATTGTCCAAGTATGGATTTTTTCCCCCCCAATAATTCTTTTTTGCCCCCAGTCTCTATGAAAGAGAAATTCAGCATTTATTTAAATGGACTGAACTCAAGTCTAAGAACTGGATGCACTTATCTGACTTTTTATCACATAGCTACTTACAAGCAGAGAGGAAAACCCTACCAAGCAAGAGTGTTTCTGCATGAAGTGGCTAAGCTGGAAAAATCTAACTTATGCAGTCTAATGGCTATAAAGTAATTTCTCATGATTTTCATGAATTTCATTTTTTCTGTACTTTCTCCTTTGAAAACCCATGTTTCAGAAACACTCTGCATAAAAGTAAATCCTTGGGAGGAAATGTGAAAGGGCAGACACAGAATCACAGAATCAGCTGAGTTGGAAGGTACCCAAAAGGATCATTGAGTCCAACTCCAGGCCCTGCACAGGACACCTCAAGAATTCCATTGTGTGCCTGACAGTGTTATCCAAACGCTTCTTGAGCTCCAGCAGTCTTGGTTGGGACCACTTCCCTGGGGAGCCTGTTCCAGTGCCCAACAACCCTCTGGGTGAAGAACCTTTATCTAATATCCAACCTTAACCTCCCTTGACACAACTTCAGGCCATTCCCTCTGGTCCTGTCATTCGTCACTACAGAGCAGAGATCAGTGCCTGCCCCTCCTCTTCCCCTCACAGGGAAGTTTTGACTGCAGTGAGGTCTCCCCTCAGTCTCCTCTTCTCCAGGCTGAACAGACCCAGTGATACCTACAGCAAGACCTAAGATGAATGCATAGGTTGACCTTGCTGTTGAGTCAGTAACAGGGTCAGCAGGAGCAGTCAGGAATGCACAGAATCTGTCAGTGCTGCTGACTGCCTCAGTTCTGCCAAACTGCCCTAGGAATGTGGCTCTGTGTTGCTGTTTCCCCAGCAGAAAAAACAACTTAGGAAGCTCCTGAATATGTTACTCTCACTCACTGCTACCTTTATAAAGTAATTTCACACTTTCCATTATGCCAAATCAGTCTCTAGACCCGTGCCATAAACTGGATGATACAAAATGTGCCAAGTTAAAATGAAGAAGGACCTCTGACAAACCTCAGGGTCTTGCCATTTTCAAGGTAGTTCTGGAGCAGTATTAGAGCTCCTTTGTGAGAATGTGGTGTGCTGTATTCTATAGTGAGTGAAGGATTTGAAATGAAGCAACAGAATTTGCAGTACCTGCACACCTTTTATGCCTTCTTCAATTTGATGTCAGTTTAATTGGCTTTAAATTTTTGAGGAGATGACAAACATCAAAAGAAAGCGATTTACTCCTGTGTCTGTAAGAAAGTTGCCAAATATAAAATGGGTTACAAAGTCTGCTATGAATTTGGCAGATTAGACCAAATTATTTCTGGTATTCACAGGACCTATGCTTAGGGCTTCAAAATTAGGCTGGAGCAACGGATTCTTTTTCTCTTCCATTTCAGACTGTATTTTACTCACCGCCCAGATCTTCTCCAGCTGTTCGTGAGTACCAGAAGTTGCTGCAAATATTGGCTGACCCTGGATCATTTCCACAAATATACAGCCTGCACTCCTGCAAGAAACCCAAAGTATTCATTCACATAAATGATATATATAATATGATGGTTAGGATGGGCGGGGAGAGAGGCAGAGATAATTGTTGGAATGGAAATTTAGAAATTCTGATTTGTAAATGCAGAAATCTTGATACAAGCACACAAGTGAAACAGGATGGGAGCAGACCAAAAATAAGTTACATTCACATGACTCCAGGATTTCAGAAAAAACCCAAAGGGGTCAAGGTTTCATACAAGTCTATTTCCATCTCCTTTTTCTCATCAGCACCACCCGCTAAAAAATAATAATTCACTTTTCACCATCAAGACAAGGAAGGTGATATCTTTAGAAAAGAAGCCCACTAAGCACTATCTTTTTTTTCCAGTAGCAAAAAAATTGTTTCAGGTCTCTGTCCATTAATCCTGTAACAAACTATGTGGAAAAAGGATCATGGCAGAAGTCTGTGGAGTACAAGGTTACTTCCTATGAGAAAAGGGTACAAAATTGGAGTACTTACATAGAAAAGATAAACAGGGAGATACTACACACTTCATTGGCTTGAAGGATATATTAGATGCAGAAAGAACCCAGAGGCACTAACTACTATAGCCATTTTCCTTCAGAAGCAATTAGCTCTTCATTGGAAGGCTAAAGGCAAGATTTCATAGCATAAAAAAACCTGGTCATAACAGCAAGTTAAAATATTCTTATTTTTATGTCATCCCCTGTTCTGCACTTGTGCCAAAACAAACCAGACAGCTTTAAAAAAACCAAACACCTTCCAAATTGTTTCATTTTACTGAGGTGGATTAGTCCTTGTGGCAGTAATGATGAAATAGTTGTGATCAAGGTAGACTTGCCTATTTGCAACTATTCCCATCTCTTACTACATGGTGGAAAACTCCACTCATTTACTTTTTAATAATTTCCTTACATTTTTCCTAGGTTTTCTGTCTTTTCACTAAGTCCCATTGCAACTCTTCAGGTTTCAGTCTCATTCTTCTTTGGTTATATCATATTTGAGTAGTTTAGGCTCAACTCTTGAAAACCCAGCTTTGTCTTACAAGCTCTGAAAGTATTATTTTCACTTACTTAGCAATAGCTGATAATCTCTTCTGGTCATCTGTACTCCTGTGTTACCCTTTGCACCTTGTTTTTGTAATACTGTAGTTGCTTTTCCCTCCTGGCTGTGGTCAGTTGAAACCCTGGCATGGAGCTCATCTGCAGTATTTATTTTGGTCATCCTTGCACACCAGGTGGTGCCAAGCCTGTTTGCAGATCCACATCTAACACTATTTTCATAAACATCTCTCCTGCACTTTCCCTTAGCTTCCTGTACCCTAACCTTGGCAAGTCTTGTGAGATGAGCTTCTTTGCTTGTTTAATATCCTCTTACAGAGTCCAGGCATCATGGAACTTAAATCCACAGCTTTTGCAACATTGAGTTTTCCTGGTGTTTCATAGCACTACCACATGATTAGACATTACTTTGGAGCCCACAGAGAGATTCTGCTGAGCCCAGTGTCATACCAAGACTGTTTTCACAGCTGATGTACGTGCCCAAATGGCTCACCCTATTTTGCAACCACAGGGGCTGCTGTAATCAGCTGATTTCATTGCTCAAGTTCAACTGGGTATGGTCAAAGCAATTGAGGTACTCTTGATTTGTAGCGGGAAGAGAAACAGCTCTCTGTGTTTTTGAAACAAGTGATGCTGATGTTCCACCACAGTTTGCATTCTGATATCCTAGCTAGAAAGGGCCATTAGACTGGCAAGAGCAGGAACTTTGTAAACTAATGGTACTCAAATTAGCCTTGCAGTAGAGGCCTCACCTTTCCTTCTGAGAGTTATAGTTACAGCTCTGACAGCATTAGGAGGATCCTTCTGATAATGAGGATGATTCAAAAGCATTTACTTTTAAATGTTTCTAAATATTTAGACCTGGGGTTGTTTTGCTTTTCCCCTTTTCCTTCTTTCCCCTCTAATATTAATTTCTCAAGTCTTCTCACCCCTTCCAGTCCATAACTTTCTTAGAGGGTCTCAGTCCTATAAAACTGTCTTGGGAAGAGATAGGGCAGAGGGAGGGGTCTTTTGGGAAGAGACCTAGACATGATATTTTAGCAAGTGCCAGATATGCACACGAATCAAACAGTGACAGCTAAAGTAGTAGGAGAAGTTATAGGGATATTCAGGGAGCATAAGCAGAGCTGATTCAGACAGTACAGTTATATCCATCTGCAGTCCCCGGGGAAGGTCTGAACACTACACTTTGTCCTCAGTCTGCAGTGCTGCATCCACCACACAGTGGGAAAGTTCTCATCAGGATTAAGATTTAAGATATCTCTATGGCATCCCACAGTTCCCTCTCTGTGTTTGGGAGTTTTTGTTGGCACTAGGAGATGGCAATTTTATATTTAACCAGAAATATATCCTTCCTCTTGTTCTCACCAAGCCTGGTCTGTACAATGGAGCCCTTAGCCAGTATCTCCCAGTTTGGCATAGTGGGGCACTGTGAACCAGACTGAGGAGAAGGCTGTAGTGAGCCTGGCAGGTCCATGTTAAATGACTGCATGTGAACTCCTATTCTACATGAATCTACCAGGGAAGATCACTGTGATTTTTTTTCCTCTCTTTTTTTTTTTTATTTAATAGAAGATTATACAAGGAAAGCCTGGCTGAAAAGAAGACATCTTAAGGCACTCATGATGTTTGCAGCCATTAATGTGGCTGTATATAAAGCATTTGGTGTTTTTCAAAAAAAGAAAAAAAAAGCCCTTCTGATATGCAGTGTAATCTCCCTGAAATCCCTTAATTGAATCTTCTAAAGTCCTGAAGAGATAGTGAGGGAGAAAGAAAGAGAAAAGAGATACAAGAGATTAAAGCAGCTTTGCTAGTTAGTCCAAGAGCGACCAAGTCTCCTTCTATATCTCTTTCTTCATCTATTCAAGGCCTCATTCACTTCCCATGTGCCTCCCACTGACAGTATTGCTGCTCAAGCACACTATGCATGAATTGCAATAATGTTTTATTTTGTTATAATTGGTTTCTTTAAACCAAGGCTTTGACACCCACTGTCTCATGCCATTACCAAGGGCATTCTGACCTGCCTTCATGTAAATTGCAGCATCCAAAAGACACAGGGTTTTTTTTCCTTTCTTCCCAAGAGACAAGTAACATCTGTGTGAATTCACATTATTTCCTAATAGACAAAAATTGAACTTAAATGCAGTGTACATCAAGATAATAAATGACTCTTGTTAGAGGAAGTTACTGAATAGAGCTCACTGAAGTACTCTCTATTCTCTCAGCGTGACATCTTTCTTTAGGGCAAACACTTTGAATGTTGTTATTATAAGGAGGCGTTATAACAAAGGTGCCTATAGTGTGGGTGTAGTTCAGTGGGATGGAGAGCACTGTGCTGCTAGAGCTGGGATCTTTGTACACCACTCCTATGCTGCTATTCATTACACCAGAGCAGAGTTATGCAGTAGGGGTGTTGGTTTTGCATAGGCAGAAATGACGCGCTTTCTGTGCATAGCTGGCTTTGGACAGGGGTCAGCTTTCAGGGAAAAAAACCCAACAGGCTTATGCCTGACACAAACCCTCTAATCTGCTAGGCAGGCATGTTCTTCAAACTCAGCAGACATTGCTGAGAGACTGTCTGGAGGGAAAAATGACAGGTAGTGGGGGTAGTAGACAGGACTATTTAGACTGGCTTAGCAGCTGGAAGCCATTAGAATTTAGCAAGGTTTTCCTCCTTAGAGAAGTCTTTAAATAATTAAATTAGCAGCAGTCCTAGGGAAGTAAACAATCTAAAAACTTCCGTTTCCCTGACCTACCCTCCAGACTTAGGTCACTGGAGTGTCTGATAAGGTGCAGACCTCTGGAGTGAGATACAGCCTGTGAAGACCTGGAGCTTTGCTGTTTGTAAACTTAGCCAGCCATCTTACACATTCTTCAGTCTGCTGCACTCCTACCCTTTCCCAGCCTTTGACTCTGCAGTAGTTAAGAATAAATCCTGGTGGGACAGGTACAAGCAGAAGATCAACTGGTCTGAAGAAAGGGTGAAGCAGCAATACCATCTACAGATGTAAAATTACCAGAATAAGGAAGGTCTCCTGCAACTTCATGAGCTGCACACTACCCTTGGGCATGTCAGGATGGTGTTGCTGGAAGTGGGTTCAGGCTGGTGCAGAAGTGAGCCAGAAGGTTGATGAACCTTACAGTTAGCCCAGGTACACATCCAAGCCAGCCCAAAAAGCCACTGGGACCCTGCAAAGCCTTCATCCTCTGCTGTTTTCTGCCCAGTCTCAGAGACTCCTCTCCTGTTTGTGAATGTGTAGCATGTTTCCTTTTGATTCCCAAACACATCAAGATTTTTGGGTAGAGCTCATAAGGAAACAAGGCTTTAACAGACATAGCCCTTCTCCTGAGTGAAATCTCCTTTCATGCATGAAAGACGCATGGTCTTTGAGAAGAAGGACAAAATATCACAGAGATAATTAAAATCTCAGACACCTTTCTATCTCCAGACTCATTGAGAAACCCTTTAATGCCACATTCTGTAACCAAGGCCAAGGTAATTGATGGTGCAGTTGTGGATCCATTGTTTTTACACGAAGCCAGTTTTGCAGAGAGTTACCACAGACTCAGCTGACTACATAGATACACTTGCATTGAGCAAAAGTGTTCTGTTGCAAGACATGAAAATGCTCTATACATGTTACCAAACAAGATGCATATCTCTCATAAACATTACAGATGAGGTTTGTATGCCAGCCATAGCTGACATGTAGTGACATCATTCCCAAAAACTTCTATGAACCCTCTATGAAACTTCTACAAAATTCCACACTGCTCACACATTTACTGCTCACAGGTGTTAATTCCTCTACTTACAACCATATCTACTGTAACTTTGGCTGATTTAATTTAATTCAGATAAAAATATTTTTTCCCAGAGAACTCCAGCTGCTTTGATACTGGTCAGTACCAGATATCTATATCAGAAGAATAAGTGGTAGCTCCAAGCAACACATCAGGAGGACGGTACCAGAGTGTCACAACTTCAGAGGAGTATGTCTGTCTGGGGATGGACTGGGCACGAGCAAGGCCTGCAAACAAAAATCCAACAAACCAACTAAAAATGCTGTCTTAGGACAGTCCTTCTACCTGTACAGTGCATAGATGATAATAATTGGAAACAAGACATTATTTTCTCTTTTAACACAAGTAATTTCAACGCAGCTTGCAAGCAATTGACCAAGAAAGTGTTTCTGGAATATACCTTTGGGGCAGATCAAATCAAGTAATAGGCTGTGTTTTGCAGGGTTTAATCATTTGAGACTGAAGCAGCTATCCCAAACCAATGCCAAGAAAGCTTTTTGGGTCACACATTGCTGTGGACTCTATATTACATTATTTTCTGAACAGAGAGGGGTTGATTCTTTGTTCTCTTGAATTAGTTTTGCATGGCAATAATTGCTCTGACTTAAATGAGGTTAATCCCTGCACCTATCAGTATAAATACAAGAAAAGCTGGACTGACCACAGAAATAGTTTCCTGAAGTTCAAAAAAAGGTTATGCTTCTCTGCCTTAATTGGCTGTGGATACAGATCTATGTGCATGCTACAGCTTTGGTCTGAGAAGATATACAGCTGTATCCAAACTGTGACTCACCAAAGTCGGCTAATTTGAGCTCACCGAGGCAACTGATGAGCAAGTTCTGGGGTTTCAGATCACGGTGAAGAATGTGTTGTTGGTGGATGTAAGCCAGGCCGCGCAAAAGCTGGAACATGAAGAGCTGCAAAAAGCCAACAAAAAACTGAAATTATTTTGTGTGACTTTGCATTGATACATTAACTCTGAACTTTAGGAGAACCCTGGAACAAAGCAGAGACAAAGCAAGTAAGAAACCAGTAAAAATCCCAAAAATGAGTAGAGCTGGCTGAGGAGGAGAAAACTGTGGTGGGTTATGACTGCCCTACAGCTTTCTGAGGTTTTCAGGGTGGAATGTTTGGCCAGGAGGGCAGTTTAACTGCGGTCCATAAATGCACGTTTTGGAAATTTAACTTTTCTTTAGAAATGGACTGTTGATTGCAGGAGCAAGGTCAACTTGCCAAAACACACGACCCCAGCTTTCAGAGCAGCAGCTGTGCTGGTTGCAGTGCTCAAAACATAGACACAAAGACACACAGCCAAACAAAATGAAAGCCTAAGGAGCTGAAGGTTTGCCCCCTTGAGCCAGATGGCACCAGCTGACCGAGTTCCATGGCCACTGCACATGCCACCAGTGGAGCAGGGAACTGACTGACCTGGCAATGGGAACTGTTGGCTTCAAGCTGGGAGGAAACATGACGACCTGATTTTAAAAATACAGCAAATCAGATATGATGAATGAAGCAAGCAAGGAATAAGAAAACCAAGCAAGAAAGGAAGCCAATAAATAAATATCTAACTCCCACCATCATGGTAGTCTAAATAAGCCTGGGGTAAAATAAGCTGGGCTGAAACAAGGTATGAAGTTGGACAGTGGATAGAAACAAAACCCAGCAAAAGTAATAAGACTTCACTAGAGAAAGTATATTTTTCAACAGAGGTTTAACCTGAAGAGGAGGAAAAACAGTGACACCCATAGGTCATTTTTGTACCAGAAAATTTTCCCTGTAACATTCTGCATACTTATATAATATTCCATAGGAATCACTCAGAAAAAACAAGCTGCATTTGCCAGCAAAAATGAAGCAAGCTAGATGACCCTCCTGAAGGAACAGTAAATAATTTTGCAGTTCAGTTCCTGCTGACAGTGAGTATTCTGGACAGGAAAGCAGAGCAGCTGGCTAGTGTTTATTCACAGAAATGCCAGTGAGTACATATCACAGCCATGTGCTCCATGTGCTTTACGAGCATGTCTGGTAGCAGAACCCTTGAGATCTGTGCCAAAACTACTACACTGCCTCTCAGATGTATCTGAGCTTTAAGGATGTTAAAATCTGAGGCCCCAAAAAACTTCATTAGATTTGGTGTTGCTTAACAACTATCTGGAAAAAGATGTGAACAATGTGGCAACATTTGAAGATGACAGAAGTATTTAGATGAGTTGTGATAACAAGTGACAGTGAGGAACTTCAGAGAGATCTGACAAAGCCAGATGAATAGGCAGTTTGATAAGATACAAAGTTATTGTTGACAGCTGTAAGATAAATTAACTGAAGCTGCTCAGGAAAAGGGCCCAGGCATTCACTGAGGACATCTGCACGGAAACCTTAAGCCAGCGTGCAGCAGCAGTCCTGAAAGTTAATTAAATGTGAAGATGCATACAAAGGAGAGCGGGAGACTCTTATAACATCAATCTAGAAAGTAAGGGTACATGTTCAGCTGTGTTCAGATCCAATCAACCAATCCCAAAAGCTATGGGAGAAACAAAATGGATGTAAATGACTGCAAATATGAAGATAGTTCTAAATGAAAAGAGAGTGACATGTGAGGATTTTTAATTAGAGAGATTAATAATGTGTTGTAACAATAAGAGGACACAAATTTGTGTAGAGATAGGTTTCCTTGCCACAAGATGTCATTGTTCACAAAAGCTGAATGTCTGCTAGTAGGCTCAGAAAATAGGAAGAGGGGCTAACTGAAAAAAAGGCTTGGAGACTGAAAAGGAGCTTGTTACATCACCAAAGGTGGTTTTTTCCCCAAATTTTTGTCATATATGTAGCAAATAAATATTAATAAGTGATTTACAGTGACCATACATAGTGGAAAATAACTCTTCCTCATGCCTTAAGGGATATAAGTCTTCAAAGGAACTCACCGTAACATTGCACAAATGGAGTCCTCCAGGATGCTGGCCCATGTACTGTGCTAGATCTGTGTGCTAAATAAAAGAGAAGAACTTGAGGCAAAGCTTCTGCTGTAAAATGCCTCTACCAGCAATGCCTCTTCTGTAAATGGAAAAATATACAACTGCTACAAAGTTGCCTATTTCACCTAGGTGAACACCTGGTCTGATGCAGTAGACACGAGGATGTGCTTAAGTTCTGGGCCACATCAGGGACCTGGCTGAGCTGTTATCTCACCCAGCATGTGGGACCTGAAGCTGCTGGATAACAGAATTCATACTTGTTCCAGAAGTAACCATAAAGCTGCAATAAGAAGACATAGCTTCTGTATTTTCTTAATCATTTGGTTGACTATTCACAAAAGCAAGAGTAGCAAGATTCAAGTGGAGAATTTTATTGGTATCCTGGTCTCCCCATGAGAGCAATTCCCAGTTTGGTCATGTTAAGCCACTGGGGTCAGTGCCAAATCTGACCCCAGCTGGGATGTGAGCTCATATCATTATTTCCTATCCTTGCTGTAGCTCAAAAACAGTACTTTTATTGTGTTGGCAAGGCAGAAATGGAGGTAAATAATGTCTGTCACCCCAGTGGACACAAGACATGGAATTATTTTTGCATACAGCTGTCGTGTATGTAGAAAGAAAAGAGTAAGGCTGTGTGGCTGGAAAGCAAGAGATCAGGAAGGAAAATCAATCATTGCACTACAGCATTACAACTTGTTTCTTTGTAGATGTCTCATAGTGCAGTAAATTCATTCTGCAGCCACTTGCCAGTACTTCCCACTACTAGCTCCACAGGAAGCTAGAGAAACATCAACTCACCATGTACTCAAAGACAAATGTTAGTGTCTCCTTGGTCTGGATAATGTCATGAAGCAGTACAATGTTGGCATGTTTCAAACACTTGAGAAGAGAAGCTGGGAAAACACAAAAGGAAGATCAACTTTACTGCTGCTGGAAGTGAACGGAGATCGTGCACAAAACAAGGCAGTGAAAATAAAAAACTGGGGAGTAATAGTCCAGACTTGGCAGCTCTGTAGGAAGTGGAAGCTACTGAGCCTGAAGGAGGATGAAACAGCTCTGCAGAGAAGCAAGCATCAGTGCTCCAGGCTTGGCAGAAGCCCACCCATCTCTCAGAGGTGGGATCTTGCCTCTGTCAGAAACAGCAGTTCACAGTTCCCATGTGTCAGTGTATAAATTGAGGAGAATTTCTTCAAGGTAAATGCTGAGAGGGAGGACCTGGGAGCTCCCAGAGCCAGAATGCAGCAGCCTCCAGCCTGTCACTGAGCTTTTCATTCTTCTCCCATCTGCCTCCTGGTGTGTGCCCTCAGCAGGGCCCTTACGAAAGACTTCTGGGAAAAGCTGAGTTTCTACCAGTTTCCAGCTTCACAACAACAGAGCAAAAATCTGCAAAAAGAAATCACTGTAGGTATAAGCTAAATTCTGAGTTGAGTTCTGTGCATATTGGTTACTGTCTCTGGTTAAAAACTGTAAGAACAGAGATGATGTAGTTACTGAGTGAATAGTAACTTGTTTGTATTTATAAAACAGGCACGCTTTCCTTTCAGCCTAACTATCCAAAAGCATCATTGCAACTGTGTGCCCCTAGTCCTTAGGTCCTGACATGCCTTTGCCAAGCCTTGGCACATCCAGAGTGTGGTGATGCAGGGGGCAGCACGTGGAAGAGTCTCTGGAGCCATATAGACCACAGAGCACTGACTTATGCTAAGACAAGAGCTGCAGCCTTCTGGGCCTTTTGGCTGTGCATTGGGTTTGCTATGTTACAGCAGGCTCCAGCCAGAACACGCATGAAAAGAGCTTCTCAGCAGAAACTCAGCTCCTCAGTGTGCACAGCTTAATCATTTGCTGCCTTAGGTGTGAGACAATATAGCAGTAACTCTGTACAGAGGAGGAATGTGAGGAATAGGTGAAACTGGGATTACTTTGCTCACAGGTTGCTGGCACAACAGAAGAATCTGACCCAGCTGTTCACAGACAGGGAACACAAACTACACAAGAGAGAAGCCCCAAAGCCCCAAAAAAGCAGATGTCCCTGACTCGAGATTTTAGTTCTGCTTCTGTCATAGCAGAATAGCCTCAGAGCTGTTCCAGAACCACTTTTTGCTGCTGATTAAAACCAAATTAGTTTACTGTCAGACCACGCAGTGCTACAAATTTCATTCAAATAAGGCATGGACATACAATCTTGTTTCAGCTGAATTAGCTGAAGCACACAATGGCCCAGAGCGTGGGACAGCTGTGGGAGGCAGAGTTTTGGTCACAATTAAAAGCTGCTTTTTTGTTTTTCAAACAATCTGAAAAAGATACTTGAAGAGTTTCCTGCTGGCAAGCAAATTTATACTGGATTAGCACTTTGCCTTTTGCGACAGTAACAATTTCACCTGGTTCTAAAAGCCCTCTGCCAGAGTTACACTGTATGACAGAGCTGTGGCCGAAGCCTGTGTCACTTCTGAGACTACTGAGCAGTAAGGGATGCCTGATTCAGCACAGCTACTGGATTGCAAAGTAGTTCTTGCACAGAGCTTGGTGTTGCTGCAGCTAAACTGCCTCTGCTACTGATACTCGTCCATTTAGCTACCACCAGTATGCTCCCAGGGCATAGCAGTATGGACCTTAAACATGCTCCGCACTTGCCTATGACCCTAGTAAAGATACTCTGGCTAGAGCCCATCTGCTACAGAACATGATAACCTGACTCTGTGATACCTCAACATTTCGTATAACTGGAGTTACTGCTCCAGAGGGGCAGCACAGAGGCTCCAGAGTAAAATGGAGGATTCGGCGCCTGTGCCTCAATCGGGCTTCTGGGAACTGCTCCTCACTTTGTTGCTTCTACAACCCCCTGCTGGGGTGTCAGGTGCTACTGCCAGAACCGAGCTTTAAACGCATTTTGTCTCTGCGGGGCTTCCCGGGGTGAAGCGGCTCTTTGTCAGGGGAGCGCATTCCTCCAGGGTAGCAGAGAATGCGCCGCGTTAATAAATCTTGTGCTTTGTTTTTGCTACTGACTTACATTGTAAATTTGAGGTGTCAGATGCTGCAAAGCTCAGCACTACACAAAAGACCTACTTAAAGCAGACCCTTCATAGGAACACCCTTGTTTTCTCCCATAATGAATGAAGTTAAGACTCTCAGCCTGTCCAGTAGAGCATGTTAAAGGGGTGCTGATCTTTGGTGCATCATTAGCTCAATGCAGATAAAGCTTTTAAAGCTTATTTTACTGGTGGGCTACAAGTGTAAATGCAGAGCGAAATGAGTGTGTAGGAAATGTAACATAAATGAGTGTATAGGAAACGAAACACAAGCCATTTTTTAAATAGGCATATTTAGGTGTGTCTCTGCTTTCACACAGAATTGGACTAAGGACTTGTAAACTTTCTTGTCTTAATTACACTTATAATCCTGGAGTGGATTCAGTGACCTCTCTGGTTATTCTGAGTTGACTGCTATGAGAGTCCTTCTGTGCTAGTGCTGCTCTGTGAAAGCTGGCACATCTGGGCCCTGACTCTCCATCCCCATCACAAGATTAACCCTAGTTCCACAAGTGCAGTAAGAACTAAAAAAACCCCCATGTGTGTCGTCCTACATGGATAGCTTTCACTAATACCATAAAACAGATTGGCACAACAGTTGCATATTTCTGTGTATGGAAGAAAACAGATTATGGTCTTCTTGGGATTGTACAACAGATGAAAATAGAAGCCTCAGCCACGCAAGCTTGTGAACTTAGTCTGTAGGGGAATGTAAATACCTTCAGCCAAAATCAAGCTTTTGCACAAAAGCATTTCTTTCTCCAAGAAATTGAGAAATCTGCCCAGTGCTCTACAAAGTCGACTGATAAGAATTTCTCACTGGACTGAAATGACAAATGTTATTAAACATCAGTTTTATTGAAAGTATCTCTCTTCAGGCTGGGATCTGTGATGCTCCAGGTATCAGCTAGGAAAGTGTCATGGCTGTAGTAACAAAGTCTACAACTGCCCAATGCAGCAGTGGCAAAGGCTGTGTAGTTTCTAAAGGGAGTGAGAAAGCAACTGTGAAGGAGGCAGCAAACAGAAGGTGCAAGAGGGCCCTGACACTGCTAGAAAGAACATGCTCTGGCTGCAGCTGGCACTTCCCTTATCACAGGCATGGATGCATCTGTCACAAGTGCATACACTAGAGATTCCTCCTCTGTCCATTGCATGCCTGTTCAGCCCAGCATGAAGACATCCTCTATGAGAGGATAAGGAAACGGAGAGTTTTGGGAGAAGGACAGCCAGCACATTGGATAAGCAAGAAAGGACTGAGGGAGACATCATGGAGCTTTTCCAGGTTAAAACAAATGCTCTTCAAGAGTGCTGTTCCTCTATGTCTTACCTTCCCGAATGGCTGTAAAGGGCACTCCCTCCTCTGCCTCCAGCTTGATCACTTTCAGTGCCACCAGCTGCCTGTTGATCCTGTCAGGTCACAGTAGAAAGTCACATGAAGCTTCTCAGTGTTTGGCATGGTAACACTAACAGTCTCCCAAGCAAACACCAAAGCAAAATTTCTAGGGCTTGCTGACCCACTCAGGCCAAACTCGGAAAGGAATTACAAACCTCCTCCATCTTGTGTTCATTAGCAGTGAGCTGAGAGCCAGCCCACCTGGCTAAAGAAACACTGTACTGCTGTCCAGGTATTGCTAGAGCATGGCTTTGAGCAGTGGCCCCACCCCACCTTCTCACAGCTTTCCTGCCCCTGTGTGATGGCAGCATGACCTCACGCCCAATTTTTCAATTATGCAGAGATTCCTCACTTCAAGAAAAACCTTTGCTCCCTCCCTGGTTCAGCCAGACAATCTCCTGGCACACTGCAGTGGATCAAAGAGTATTTGTGGTGCCTCCATGGCTGCAGTGGAGGAGTTCCCTGAAAAACTGGGATGGGGCTTTGCAAATATCATGTTAAAGGCAAAACTAGACTTTTGATTTGCCTTTATCTCCCATAGGAGGAGTTTTCAGCAAGCACTGGAAGGCAGTATTGCTCACCTGCTGATCCCCTTGTACACAGATGCACAGGATCCTTCACACAGCTTCTCTAGATGTATATAGGATGTGGCAGCTCCAAATGGGATGCCTTGTCTCTGCTTCATGAAGAAATTGGTATGTGTTTCAGACTGCTGGGTAGAACAAGAAGCTACTAGCAAGCCATTCAGTAATTAAGTACTGATTAATGCCTGGAATAACCAAAGGATAAAATATCTCCTTTCTGGCTCTATGGATGCTGCACTTCATGCATTTGAACACAACATCCTGCTCCTGGAAAGAATCAGTAACTCCAAGATCACTGTGTGCTGTACCTCCAGCTGTGGAGGGTATGGGGCTGCAGAGAGGGTAGGGAAAGGGATGCTCTGGTTACATCTAACAGCTGGCACAGGAAAAGGGGACAAACTGTGTCACTGGCAAACTACCATTCTACTGATGAGTTTCTTTTCTTTCTCCTCAACTGCAGTGGCTTTGAGCAATGCACATCATTTTCATCTCTCTCTCTACCAGTCATAGATCTCCAGTGCTGTCTGTAAGGGGAGCAACTGTCTGTGTGTTCCTGTGCTGGTAAATGGTAGCACTCACTCAGAACACAAAGATAAAGCTGCTTTAACTGCAGAGGGTATTTCTGCCAGCATCATTGTAAATGCATGTTATTCCCCCTTACCCTTGAATTATTCATCTCTAAATAACCTGTTAGGGCAGGGGCCAAAACTCAAATGCAGAAGTGAAATTTCAAGAAGTTTACGTTTATGTATTCCTCTCCCCCTTAATCTCTCACCCCTTACCTCCTTCCTCATCCCTGTATAATTTACATAGCCTGTTAATTTGGCCCATACAGCATAACAGTGCTGTACACTACACAACTATAAAAAAGGTAGACACGAATGGCAAGCAGGCTTCAAGCTCCTCCCAAGCAGCCATATTGAATGGACTATAATTTGACAACACAGGATTTGCCATCTGTGGCATGCTGCCTCCTCCAGAACTGTAGGTTGTTGGCTGCCTCCCTGCTTTACAATCTCTCACTGGCACAGAACTCACTGGAGTGCAATCTCCTCTCCCTGCTCATCACATCAAAGGCACTCATTGTCATCTAAGGTACAGATTCCTCCTTCAGTAGCTTCACAAGCCTGAAGCTGCAAAGTTTGATGCTGTCTGGTTAGAAGCAAATGTGACAGCTTTGCACTCCCACAAGTGGAAGCAGCCAGGCTTACCCTACCTCAATGCACAAGTATCACAATATGATATCAAATACCTCTGCTGTAGTCACTGCTTCCATGTGCTGAAGGCCTGGGATTTGCTGGGAGCCCCTTCTCTCTGAACAGCAGCTGCTGCATCCTGGTCTGACAGCACTTACACACAGCATGTCTCCCATGTTGTCCTGTTTAAATTAAACTGTTTCTCTTTCTCCTTGCTCCTCCTCATCCCTCTGTGTCTGTAATAACAGCTCATATGACTCGCATGAGGTCTGTGCCTCAAAGAGTCTTGTGATTTCTGCAGTTTTTCTCTGAGAGTCCAAATGCACCTCTGCAGTAGCTCCATTGATTTCAGTTTCTTTGGTATGTGCCCTCCAAAAACAGCCAACATTTTTCATACCTGAAGAGGGAGAATTAATAAATCCAAACTTTCTGCTTGCACACATTTCTTTCAGTGCAGTAAGTTAGAAAATGAAGGGATGGGTTTCACACAGGAATGGGCCTTGACTTCCCTCCCTGCCTGTAGCAGTTCCAGGCTTCAGACTTCAGCCTCTGGGCTCCCAGGTGAGCATTCTGAGCACCGGGGCTGAGCTGTGCTTGCTGCAGGAGCTGCACATTGCCTGCCCTTACTTTGGCCTTTACGTCAGCGTGGGGACCCGTCCGTCCCTGCCGGATCCGTGTCTAAGGGACGCAGGGAGTTGTAGCTGATGGTCTTGTCTGCATGTCAGAATAACCAGAGCAAACTGATGAATCCTGCCCACTGCAGAGCAGGGAACACACAGTGCATTTTCCCTGGATGTGGACAGCCAAAAGTCCCCTTCTTACAGTCCTGCATAAGCAGGACACTGTGCAGCTTCCTAGGACTAACACCCAACCCACACACAGAAATATTTTTATGCTGACCCATTAGGTCCTTCAGTTTTCTTTTGAATGCATCACGTGAAATCTCCCCTTTGCTTCACTGTTTTGATGTCCAAGAATAACTCTTTCCTTGAGCAAAATTATTTCTTTAAAGCAAAACTGTATTGGGAAAGCAGGAAAAATTTCTGTGTCTTGTTGCAACCAAATCACCCAGCCTTTGTATGTCAGGGAGTAGGGGGAAATACTGTCACAAAGAGAAACAATCCAACTTTTGCCAGCTAGCCAGAGATGATAAATGAAGAAAGCATGCTTACAGCTGGTGATTGTTGTTGAAAAAAAATAGGGAAAAAAAATGGAGTAATCATTCCAGTTAGTGGAGGAAACACTCTAATAGAAATGTTTAATAGCTATTCTTAAAAAATGTAAGAATATATAAAGGAGAGCCTATACCTGTCTTTGGAACCATGGTTTTTAAATGAAAGTTTTGGGCAACATGAAAAATAGTTGACTAAGAGGTGACATAACATTAAAAGTACATTTCACAAAACTTGTTTAAAGATAAACACATTTACATACCCATATAGGGACAGATGAATATATATATACATGTGTGTGTTTGTGTCTATAGCGTGTGTGTATATACACACAGAGGTGTAATAGACACATGGGTATATTTACGGGTACATATTTAAATGTGTTCTGTGAAATCCATGCCAGTGGAGACCCACTCACAGCCGTGTGTGCATGCCTGGCACAAACACGTGCCCGCGCCTGTGGCGGCTGCTCACCCCAGGCCGCTCCTGAGGGGAAGCTCCACACTGGGCCTGCGGAAGCTGCGGCGCAGGCGGGCTCCCCGTTAGAGCAGCAGTGGCGGGCGGCTTGGCGGAGCAGAGAGGCCCGGGCAGGCGCTGTCGCCGCTCCCGCGCGGGCCCGCCCCGGGCTCTTTATTCGCGCCTCGAGCGTTTCCTGCCGCACACTCACGTGTCGCTCCGGTCTCTGCCTGTTTTGTCCCGGGCAGGGACCCGTCGGCGCTCGCGCGGTACTGGCCCCGCCCCTCCGCGTCCCGCGCCCTCGCGTGAGTCAGCCGGGCGGCGCGAGGGG
>WBNO01015112.1:13899-97176 GCA_013400575.1 Peucedramus taeniatus | reverse complement strand
CGCGCCTGAGGGGGAGCCGCGCCTGAGGGGGAGCCGCGCCTGAGGGCGGCCGCGCTGCCCGCGCCTGCAGCACCTGCGCTGCGGGACCGGAGCGGCACCGGAGACACGGGACAGGCCCTGCGCCTCCCCGACTGCCCCCGGGGATTTGGGGAGAGGCCGAAGAGCAGCTCTGACGGACCCTGGGTGTCCTACTCTAACCGCGCTGCGGTGGGCTGGTACCGCAGAGATAGCAAGGTGTATTTCTGCAGGGTATGAAAGGTCTCCTCCCTCTGGGTGGAACGAGATCCAGGAACTGTAAATGACATGCCCTTCATCTCCTTCCACTTGCGTTTAAAAGTCCCGTCCCTTTGCGAGCCTTGCTCGCTCAGGGGTTAATGCAGTTCAGCTTTTGGAGTGCATTGAGTGATGGCCCTGCTGCGGCTGCAGTATCCTGTACAGGTGACATAGTGTCCTGTCGCTGTCACAGACCTCCACTTCCAGAACGAAAATAGGGGAGCAACCGGAGCGGTCCTAGATGATGTGTAGTTAATCACTGCTGTTGTAGGGCAGCAGCTTATGTAAAGTAGCTGTATTTATCACTTTCAGTTTCTGCAGAGTGAACTATCTTCAGACGGGGAAACACATGAGAATGTGCAAAATTAAGGTGCAATTTCAAAAGAAAAAGGGGCAGGAGGAGATTCAGAATTTTTTGTCTGTTACGAGTGGGGTGAATTTTAAATTTTTAATTGCATGCTGTAGCAGATAATTTTCACCTGTGTTACTTTTTTTCCCCCTGACTTCTTTACTGCTTTATTTTGCTACCATCCTGCATTCGCTGGAGCTGGTGTTAAAAGCTTTGCACCCTCACCCTCATCCAAAGGGATTGCTGCTGTCTTTCAGTAGCCAGTTTTTTTTGTTTTGCTCTGAGCAGATCTTAATCACACAATGTTAAAAGCAGTGGCTAGTGCTGACCAAAAGACAAGGGCTTCTTTAACTGGTCACACATTGTGTGTAAGCCACAGGTGCCAACAGTAAATGATGTTGACAACTCTGTTTTGAATACAGAAGCTTGGAGATCACCTCTTCAGAACCTGAGCAGGTAATTCTGTATAACAAATATGCAGTCTTGGTCCTGCAAGTTATTGCTAAATGTGATGCAACAAATGTATTAAAAATGTGTTTGGAAATACATAAGTAAACATATATGAAAGCTGTAGAAATATTTGCAGTGTTTATTGACGTAGCAGGTAAACAAGCACATGAGGCTCATGGGAGTTCTAGTGTTTCTCAAAGTCAGGGGCACACCAGCTGTTGCTGTTCAGCAGTGAATGTAAGGTTACCTTCCCACCTGTGGTTCTCGCTTAAACATGGTCAGCAAAGAGCACAGTCCATGATAATGAGAGAAGCGTTTGCTCCACATCATTCCCAACCATAGCAGTTGTTACGGTGTGGTAGCGTCTGATTTCTGGAGAATTAGCCTTTAACTTTGTAAGTGGAGAGTATGACATCAGTGTCATGCCAGTGACCATCTGTCTGTAGCAGAAATCCATTTCATAATTGGCACTCCTTGCTGCTTTCCACTTGCTGCATTGAAAGAAGAATGTAGATGGTAAAAATATGGGCAGAGCAGTGAAGGTGCTGGTATCACACTGAGCTTCCATGCAGGAGTGCAGCTTTGTGCCTGGATGTTCACCTCCATGAATGCTAAAGCTAATAACAATTCAGGTAATCTTAGTGGAAAAGAAACAATGTAGATGTAATGTGAGAATAAGCAAGGAAAATTACATGTTTGTGCTGGGAGGAAGAAATCTTCTGTTGCAGTTACTTTACTTAGTTTGTAGCTGTGGCAAAGCAACTTGTATTTTGCGTTCACTGTTAAATGGGAATAATGTTGTGCTGTCCTAGGAGTGAATGAGAACTTGAACTTGAAAGTGATTTCAAAATGTCTTAAAGATTTCTCATCTGTGGGAGGTTTGACTCTTGTTTTCCTTTATATGCATAAACGCTTGGTAATGCAACCCGAAATGTGAGCTTCTGTAAAGAAAAGAACATCTATCATTGCCATCATATCGTGCTCTGAGTTTCTAATTCGCTACTGTTGCAGCTTTCTTACTCAATAATTATATAAATAGTTTTTCAATTTGGCCTTGAAGGGAGATCTTGCAAAACAGCTAATCAAATGCCTGTCTTTAACTTTATTGTAATTGTCATAAAACCTTCTGATTGTAACAAAATAATTTTTTTTGCATTTGAGGCTCATGAAAATGACAAAAATTCTTTGAATCCTTAAAAATGTCCATAAATTCTAGAAGTCAAGAATTTTAAGCCTCAGATCCTTAACCTCAAATAACTATATGCAATGTAAATGGTATATTTGTTGATACTTCCAATACTCTATCAAAGTGTTCATCTCTTTGATTCAGTGATCCACTGGGTCGTTTTATTTGAAGCTAGAGTCCTTCACAAAGGAGAGGTGCTAGCATTTTCAAGAGAATGAATTGTAGGGTTAGGTGGTTTTGAGTAGGCTAAGGAAAACCCGGTATTTACTTGCTCTGAGCAAGAACACATCAGGAAGTTACGGTTCCAAAAATGCACTTCCATTTTCCTTTGATGTTTCATCAACACCTCTGCTACTGAAGCATCGCATGACAGTTCCTTTATATTTGTTAGATTTCCTTTGTTAATATTTTAGAAGTTAACTTTTACAGTTGTAAGTGGTTTTTTTCTTTTGTCGTTGAGGAAGGAGAGGCTGTCTTGAAAGCAGTGTCTTTCTGGTGACTAGTGTGCCTTTGTGTTCCTAGAAAGTATGTTCTGTATTTTGGGTTTTTTTTAGAGCAGGGTGCATATGACTTACCACAATACCATGTTATCAAATCTTTATCTTTTTGAGGTCTATTCTTTGTCAGCTCTGAAGCCCAAATCACTCTTTTTAGAGGTCTGTATCTGAAAAATGGGAATTGTTTGTATGCTGTGTTGTTTCTATATGTGAAGGACTCCTCGGTAATTCATTATTCAGAGCACTCCAGTGAAAGTGTTGGAGGTTTGTTAGTTATTTTAATTATTTATCAACTTGATGATTACTGTTTCCAAGTGTGTATTGAAACTTCTATATGAGAGTTACAGGTCTGAATATATTTTATCTCTTGTATTCATGACTGGGCATATATATTTCTGTATCCAGAAGCTTCAGACTACTTAGTATGGGTCTTAATTCTTATAGTAACTAATTTGTTTTCTGATTTTGTTACAGTGGATATCAGACAGCAACTACAATAAAGGAACAGCTCTAAAGCATTTATATGTGAAACTTTGTTTGAATAAATGTGATTATACACATGCATTAATGTAACTAAAATCTGTAATACTTCATATAATAAGGCAATAGATCAAGAGTAATTACAATTCTTTTAATACTAAAAAAAGCTAAACAGATCATAAGAAACCAAGATTAACTGTAGCTTTTTTTTATTCCAAGAAAAGTAATACAAAGTTATCTTCATGAGGATGAAAAGATGTGAGGGTGAACTTGGAAAATTCAAAATCGGAGAGGATGAAATTGTAGCTAGAGCAGCCACTTTTTTTCCCCTTGCCTTCTGTGGTTGTCTTTATCTCCATAGGCACTCTGCTACCAGATTGCATGAAGAAATGTTTTGAACTCTGCTTTCTGCATTTCTGCCCAGGCAGAATTGCACCCGCTAATGGCGATGTGTGATTTGGTCCAGGAATGAAGTTACAAATTCCCCTCCTAATCATTTTCTGCTCATGCAAATCTGTTCACCTTAAATTTAGCTGAGTATTGAATTCTGTCTTATGACTGAAAATGAATCAATTTGGTGTTTTTTTGAGTGGTGTAATGAGAATTGTATGGAGAAATTGATGTGAATTTCTGCCTTTGAACAAGGTTTTGTTCATTCTGTCCTTACAATAGACCCATTGTGAGCTGAGTAGTTAGGACAAGTCTGGCTGTTTAGCTTCTGTCTGCCAACTCAGTGTGAGTGAACTAAATATAAATACTTGAGCCATCCTAGCAGTGTGGAAGTGTTTGTTTATTTATTGAATGCAGGAGCTAAACCTTCGAAGGTTTTTTTGGTTTTGTTGTTGTTATTGTTTCATGTTATTTGCGATTAAATAGCTGGTTTTTATGTTTTTCAGTTTGTGAAAATTCTGTTGTTCCTTTTGAAAGAGGAACAATTTGGTGGTGATGGAGTGCTGCCACTGACAGATGGACTCACAGGAAAGAAGGTGAGAATGAGCAGCTAGGTGAAAACCACAGAGGCTCCCTGAAATAGGCCAGCTCATGATCATCCTGGAAAATTAAGTGATATCAGCATACTCTTTATGTAATTTGTACTAAAATTTACACTAAAGGGAAGATTATCAACTTAGCTTCAGTTGTGTCTCGAACACTAAAGTTGCTACAACAGCAACTTCTTTTTTAAGCTGATGGCTGTAATTTCTGGAGCCAAAGCCACAGGCTACAAACTTGAAAGTAACATTCCCAAGTGAACAGTACATCCTGTCTGGTACCTGCACCTGTGAGTTTTGATTCTGGATCAGTAGCCTTGCAGTAGACTTTTCTCAGACTGAGATCCTTGATAGAGGTCAGATGTTTTTGTCACAAATCCTGTTATGTGAATGTTCAATTTTATTTTGCACTGTTTTCTGAAGACCTGGTAAATGGATAAAAGCACAAATATCGGGTGTTGAACTGATGTGATGTACAATATGTTGATGAAAACTCTCAGTATTATCATTTTGTGTTCTTTGGAGTGCTTTGCCTATCGTGTAAAATCTGTATTCTTATCTTAGGTGAGATATCCTTATATTGATATTAAATTTTTAAGCCTTTTTTTTCTTTGTGTATATATTACTTGATTGGTTCCTTTTTAATTTAATTATATTCTAAACACAAGTCCTATGTATTAGAAATGCAAGGTGGACTCTGCGTTTTAAATCTGTTTGCTTTATTACAGCTTTATTTTATAAATTTATATTTATATTTTTATATTTTAAAATATCTATTATTAAAATAAACTATTTACTTGAATTTTAGAAGAGTTCTAGACTGTCACCTTTTAAATTTTTTTCTTTCTGTTTTGTAGAAAAATAAAGCTATTTGGAATGGACACAGGATCTAGGAGAGATAATTTGATTTCTTAGCTATTCTTAACCTGAATGTTTCAGAGGCAGATTGTATAAGGATGTTCATCTTGTGCACCACAGTTAACAAAATACATAGTTTAACAAATCCATGGACTGCAGGAATAGGGATACTTGCATGAGTTTGGCTGCAGTGTGGTGTATCAGAATAGCTTTTTTATGGGTTTGGTACAGGCTTGGAGTACATTTTATTTCTTGTGCCTTTTCTTGTAGACAAAGACTCTAATTCTGTCAAAGCTTTCCTTGCTGTCTTAATATATTTAATTTCACAAATTCATGTCAAGCTGCAAGAACTGATTTATGCAGGGACTGAGTGACTTGACTGTAGTCAAATTAGGAGCTAAACCTATTTTTTTCTTTCTGAGTAGATAACAGTCTAGTCTGTATAAAATTCTAAGGAAATTTAAGCATGACTCTTAACTTTAAGTCTAGTCTTAATTTAAGCTCCTCTATACTGATGCTTAACATAACTTTTAGTATTTAAATTAATGGATTCTACAAATTGTTAAAACTGTGGGCTTGTCAAAATTCCGAGGAATTTCTTTGTGCTGAGTTGCAGAAGTTGCTGGCTGAGCATTCAAACCACAGTGTGTTGAAGTTTGCATAGTTCCAGTCACTCCTGCAAGCCCTGATAATTGCGCACTATTTCAGGATATTTGTTTTATCACAGTTCAGTTGGTTCGAATAACTGACTCATTTGAATCTGAGACACTCATTAAGAATTTACAAAAAAGGAAAAAAACCCAAACAATCAAAACCTCATTTTTATCTCTAGAGGTAGAAATGAAAGTGTATACAGGATGAGGTCCTACAGGTGTAATGTTTTAAACACACTATTGATGGGAGCAATTGGTACATGGTAAAGTACAAATGAGAAAAAAGCTTATGGTGTCAAACAGAAGACACTTGCTTTTTCATTTAAATAGCATTTACTTTACAATTTCATAATAGTAATTAAAATATGTTGGCTTGAAAGTAAAACTTATGTCTGAACTACTGAGCCTTTCCCATATAGACACTACTGAAGCACGGAAAACTTCATCCTGATTGTGTTGCAATTTCATCCAATCTTTGTAGCTCAGAAGAGGCAGAAGGAGCCAAAGAGAGAGGCCTGGTCTATGTTTGGAAGGCTGGTTCCTGCTTTGTGACTCCAGAAAGGCTTCCAGGACTCAGTGGAAAGACAGTGTTACAGGCAGCCCTTGGAATCCATCATGGGTTACTTCTAACAGAAGGTAATAAACACCTTAATTGTCATCATCTGGGGCAATAACAGTCTTCAGTTATTTTCAAGTTTTTTTTCTTTTCGAAGTGATACTAGATCTGTGTTTGGAAAGATGAGAACTGTACTTTGTGCTTTTCATACATGTTTGTATGTTCTTAAATTAGAAAGGACCAACGAATACACTTAACTCACTTGACTGGAGTGTAATTGAATTTTTAGCAGAAAAGCATTACTTATTTTAACAGTTCATGCATGCATGTACATTAATGTGGGGTGTAGAACTTAGCAGCAATTACAGAGAGCAACCAGCAGCCTTCTTATATCAATAGCTATCGTTTTGCTGAACCTGGACTAAGCTAGGAATTTTTATCTGTTTGTCTGAAGCAGTCTTCATATTTTTGCATTGGTTTAACAATTGGTTTTACGCTCATACATAGGATTTATTTTTCTTTTTTCCGCCCTCCCAGGTGGAGAGGTCTACAGTTTTGGAAAGCTGTCCTGGAGATCACAACCTGAGGAATGTGTTAACAGTCCTATCTTAGAAAATACTTTGCTTGGACATCGTATTATTACAGTGGCAGCCGGCAGCTTCCATAATGGAGCTGTGACGGAGAGCGGTGTGGTGTACATGTGGGGGGACAATTCTGCTGGCCAGTGCGCAGTTGCTAATCAGCCGTGTGTGCCGGAGCCCCAGCTCGTCAGTATCTGTGATTCCGAAACCAGCCCTCTGCTATCAGTACGGATTTTGCAGCTGGCATGTGGAGAGGAGCACACGCTGGCACTGTCGTTGAGCAGAGAGATATGGGCCTGGGGGAGTGGCTGCCAGCTCGGTCTCATAACAACAACTTTCCCAGTGACAAAGCCACAGAAGGTAGAGCACCTGTCAGGACGTGTTGTGCTCCAGATTGCTTGTGGAGCCTACCACAGCCTGGCTCTGGTACAATGTCTCCCTGTGCAGGAAATGAAGCCTATCCCAGAGAGATGCAATCACTGCAGTCAGCCTCTCATTACCATGACAGACAAGGAAGATCATGTAATCATTTCAGATAGTCACTGCTGCCCACTGGGTGTAGCACTGTCTGATAACCAGCCAGAAAACCACGTTTTCTGTCCAGCATCGGACACCCCCGAAGGCAAAAGTGTAACAGCTGGCCAAAGTGAAGACTTTCAGAAACCACTTGTGGAACAACAGAGGCTTGTTGGTTTAGAATCTGATGGACCAAGTGGCCTTTCCAGCAGCGATGGACGGGAAGATAGTGGAATTTCTAGTTCGGGAGATATTCTGCTCTCAGACAAAAAAGAAGTGAAAGAGTACTTAATTGGTTTGTCAGATAGCTCATTAAATGAGAGCCTGAATCAAAACATCTGTACAGAGCCTGAACAGGTTGGTGCCTAATTACTAATCACAGCTCATACTTTGCTATAACTTCTCTTGCATATGTGACATTACTCTTTTAAAAATGAAAACCTTACTTTAATATAGCTGTGGTGTTTTTATAGTTTCCAAGTGGCTTTTTCACTGATGATTCTCTGCTTTTAAGTGGAAGATTTTTTTTGTCCTCCATTGTTGGTCAATTGTGAGCCTTCATTGTGGGCAGCCTTGACAGTGCTGTAACCTCTCCTCCTCATGGTCTGCAGTACCAGAACCACATAAGCCAATTTCCATGCTCTGCTTCCTGATGCATAGATTTCCATTTGTGTGGGGCAGAAGGATTCAGTGGATCTTACTGGTACTCATCCAATTTACCTTTAAGGTAAAGGTTTAATTTCTGTACCGGGAACAAATCTCTCACAAATCCATCTAATTTCTCAATCAGTTAAAAATTCTGGATTGCAAATTGCTAAAAGGTTTGACCAAAAGGTTTCTAATGTTAATAATGTAGGGGTGGCATAAACTCAGAAAAAGTGATGGGAGATGTGTAAGTACTACTCTGTGTGGAAAATGATTCAACAACACTGTTTTGATGCTACAGCAGAACAGTCAACTCATCTCTTAGTAAGCATCAGAAAGTGCTTGACATGATGGTTCAAGAGCTGTTTGTGGCTCCCGGACAAAATACTGTTTTCTGGTTTTTAGAGAGGGGGCAAAAAAAAGAAAGGAAATGTAATTAGGGGCAAAGGGAAGAAGATGGAACCCAAAAGTTACTAGACAGAAAACTAATCCAGAATCTTGCAGCGCAGTCTGGCAGTCCTTACTTAACTACTGTCCTGTGAGGAACCCTGCTGCTCTTTGGCCTAATTTGCAAAACTGACACTGGAATTCTGAAAATTTATTTTGTCATTTGAAGTGTTGTGGCAGACATAAATTTATTTATTTTTTTAGTAATTGCAGTAAAACATTCTCCACAGTGGTTCTGGGAAATAAATTTCACAATACCTAAAAAATAGTTGATTTTTGTTACTGCCTCTGATGGCAACAAAACCTCTGTAGTTTTAAAATCTGTCCAGTAACTTGGTAGTTCAGCAAGTTATGCTTTCTTACTCTGAGAAAAACTTCTTTAGAGGAATGAATGTTGTGTAAATACATTTGCTCTTTCTTTTGCCTTTTGTGATTATGAATGCGTTCTAGCAGTTGTGGGCTTCTCAGACTTTTGCAAGAACTCCAGCATTGAGAAATGACTGAAACACATAGTTTCATACTCCCTTTTCAGTTCCTTGTTCCTGACATATTTCCAGAGCACTGTTTTCCTTGCACAGTTTCAGGAATCAAGACTGGAATTGATTCACTGAATCTTCCACAATTGGCATACAGGTGAAGAGCAGAGATGAGGTCTAGTGTAATATTTGAGCATTAATAAAATCCTTCCTTTTTCCTTGCTTTCCTGCACAAATGAAGTTTTCTTTCCTGTTTTGCTAGGTATGCCTTTTAGAAATAGGATGAAGTAAATAGAACCAATCCCAGTCCTTTAACCTAAGCTTTAAAGAAGTCAAAGATTGTTTTTATTTTGGCAGAATAAAATGACCTGAAGTACTTGTAATAATACCATTTTCCACTGTGTATTAGATGGGAAAATGAGACTTTGCTGTCTTTGTTTAAATATTCAAACTATTTGTCAGAGGTCATTTTGGACATTGTTTCTTATTTGGGGGGTCAGCTGATTGCTATTACAGGTAATGGTGTACTGGGGCTAATAAATGCCCTCAGTCAGTTTGTCCCTCGTCTGACTTGATGATGATTGACTAAGCTTTGTATGGATACAACAATGGTGTAAGGGAACACAGCCCAGACTGGTTTTAAGATTGGCCGTGCAAAATGAATCCATGAATTGCTGTTTACCTTTTACCATATTGAAAAGAGAACTTGTCTCTCTCAAAATAGAGCATGCTCACTGATGCACTTTCATTGGTGGCAAAGAAGTTGGTAATAAGCTTAAAATTATATCCCTTTTTATATTTGTTTGCAAAGTGCCTTTTTTTGTTGGTATTTAAAAACCCCAGACTTACCCTCTCTTATGGATAAACTACAAGACAGGTGCAACAAAGCCCAGTCCATTTAGAAATGGTGCTTGGTGCTACCTTTAAGAAAATCATTCTGAGCAATAGATGTATACCTAAGCATAAAAAAACCTAAATAATTTATATTATATACAGTTAAAATACATCTATAATTTACAGTGAACATTTATAATAAACATTTTATGGTGTTCAGTCTGGCCCATGGTTTGAATAGTGAATGTGTATCATCATCCTGCTGTTCTGCTGTCCTTTTGCTTTGGTTTTAGCCATCTCAAGAGGAGCAGCTCGGTGCTTGCATCCCTGGCCCTCCAGGTAGCAGCACATCCACCCTGAACAGCCTGGTGGCCTCCTGTGCCTCAGCAGTTGGGGTGAGAGTTGCTGCCACCTACGAGGCTGGAGCCTTGTCCCTGAAGAAAGTCATGAACTTCTATGGCACGTCTTCGAGTGAGCCAGGATCTCAGTCGGGCAGCAGGTCCCCGGGGCCCGAAGCTCTGAAGGACAGTCGAGAGGAGCAAGTCAGGCTGGAATCCATGCAGGGCAAGAAGAGTTCCAGTTTAGTAGATATTAGAGAAGAGGAATCTGAAGGAGGGAGTAGAAGGCTTTCCCTGCCTGGCTTGTTGTCACAAGGTAAACAAACATGGTGGGAAAAAACACTGGAAAACTTATTATAATGTGGAGGTTTATAAGTGAAAAAAATCCCAAATATTCATTAAACACAAATCTAATGGTCTCTCAAAGGTATTTATGAGTTAGTTCTAAATGGTATCTTAGGACATGAAAGCAGTGGAGAGAGTGAGTAGTAGCAGATACTGCATGTTAAGAAAACCAAAAACAGTGGGTTTACAAATGGTCTTTCTTGTTAAATTAAGGTAAAGCAAGCACATTGGAGGAGTCATATTGCCAAATGGTCTTTCATGTTGCATTTCTAGCTGATAAAAATATGTGTGGTCTGTAATCTGCACTGCACTGAGCTGGTTTTGAGCCAGGGACCTTTAAGTATTCCAGTTCCCACTGCTGAACTTCAAAGTTAATGACTTTGTTATCTCACAGATTTTAGTGCTATTAATTGCTCTGAATGTGTATGTGGTTTCGTTCTATATTGATCTTGGATTTGAGGGAAGGTTTAGGAAGTACTGAAGTCTCTATTCACTGCAAGGATATATTTTCTTTCAAAACACTTTAATGTATAGTTTGTTTTGGTTCATTTGCTTCATTATAGCTGCATGGTTCTCATATGTCTGCTATACTTTAGCAGCTGGTAAAAACTACTTGACATCTACCTGGTTTTAGCAGCTATGTTATTTCTTTGTATCCATAACCTATTGTCTTACCTGTCAGCCTTTGTTCTCAGGCTTGAATTAAAACTGCTTCAAGAAGTTTTGATCACTTGCTGTTAAGTAGTGCTGTTACTGTGTAGCACACAATCTGAGTGATACATTTACCAAAATGATCAGAAATTTTTCTCATTCTTGGCCTCTGCTCAGTTTCCCCAAGGCTCTTACGGAAGGTAGGACGGGCAAAAATGAGGACTGTGGCTCTGACTCCAACCTACAGTGGTGAAGCTGATGCTCTTTTGCCCTCTCTAAGAACAGAGGTGTGGAGCTGGGGGAAGGGCAAAGAAGGACAGCTAGGACATGGTGATGTTCTGCCAAGGTGAGATTTCTTTGAAAAATGTTTTTTTTTGTTCAGTAGATTGCTAGAAAATTTTGAGTATTGAACTGTCCTCAGCTTCTCAAATTTAAACATCTGCCGTGCAGTGTCTGCTTATTCTTTTAGGTGTTGTGACCTAATTTTCTCCAAGTAACATGTTTTATGCTGTATTGTTACTGAGCATCAGTCAATCAATTCCAATTTTACCCTTTGTTATCAGTAACAGTTTTGGTGATATTTTGGCTTTGTCCAAATTGGGGTGAGGTCTGTCATCAACTTTTGCCCTTCCTGACCATTTTGGCTAAGCTGGTTTATTGCCAGAAGGTTCCGTATATCTTTGTTTTTTTCTAATTTGTTTCGGGGAAGGGAATAAAACCTTGAATGTTTCTGCATTAGCAGTACCTCTGATAATATTTTTTCTTTTTCCCACATTCTACCCCTCTTCCTTCACCTTACACGTTCTGGGGATTGACAGGCTTCAGCCACTGTGTGTTAAAAGCCTTGATGGTAAGGAAGTGATTCACCTCTCTGCTGGTGGCCATCATTCCTTAGCACTCACTGCCAAATCCCAGGTACAAGTGATTGTTACCATTTGTTTCTCTGACATAATTATAATGTTTGGTCTTTTGTAGTTTTTAGTTTCTTTTGCTTCTAAACTTTTGTTCCCATTTGCGAGAGGCAGCATGGAAGTAGTGTGGAATGTAAATTTTATTTCTGTCCAAGTTCTGCATGTACCATCAACTTTATGTTTAAAGTTTGCTGTTACTTGATTTGGTGCATTCTGATTCTGAATGTGAGAAGACAATCTCAGAATGTAGAAGGCAGTGAAAATGAAGGAAATGCTTCTCAGTACATGACTCCTATAGCCTTGACTTGTGTGTTTGCACACTTGATGTGTTGCACTACCACAGTTCAGTATGTTTCCATGTATATAAATGTGCATTCTGATGTTCAGCACTGCTTCTTGCAGGTGTATTCCTGGGGCAGTAATATCTCTGGCCAGCTTGGTCACTTGAACTCCCCAACAACTGTCCCTCGTCTTGCAAAGGTACTTTGTTTTCTGTGTTTTTCTTCTTTCGCTTTAGGGTCTCTTCTTGTACAAGTGAGTGCAGAGTAATTTCTGAGACTGACCTGTTTGTGGATCTATGTGCTATTTAATAACAGAGACTGTGATTTTCTTTGGCTTATGCTGTGAAATGATCTTTAGATGAGCTTGTGAAAATTACCCAAGAAATCATTTACACAGACTTCCACTGGTTTTTGACCACAGTAAAGTTCTAGAACTGAGAAATGTGACTGGTTGTATCTTCCGATCAGATTTCACTTTTACCTTAAGTTTGGTTTCTCTGATATTGATGTTGCAGCGTTGAAACTTGTAAATACTTCAGAACTCTGTTTTTATTCTAAACAATTGTTTCTAGTGTTTTTAGCTTGGCTGGACCATGGCCAGCCATGTTGTTAGTTTCCTTATTTCCGGAGCTTTGCAGAGTTTTGACAGTGGGTTTTCTTTGTTTTGAACTTTTCACCACATTGAATGAATAGCAAAGTAACAATTTTTGGGATAGACCACAGCCTTTCCCATGTTTTCTGGTGCTCATCTTAATGGAAAGCTAGCTGCACAATTTTCCTGCTTATGCCTTATGCAAATTAATGTGCAGCAGATTAACTGTCTCCCAAGTATATATAGATTTCCCAGTTCAATGTAGAGGGGAGAATAGTGTTCCAACTTTAATCAAACTCACTTGATGCCCATTTAAAAATAAAACTGATTTGTAACTGAAAGGCAAAAAATCAGCCATTAGAAAGAAAACTGGAAAGAGTTTTCAGTATATGTGCTAGGAGTTTATTTGTTATGAGACACTGAAGTTGAAAAATTGGCTGGTTATTGCAATAGTTTGTCTTGGCAGGTGTATTATGTACGAGAGTTATGTACTTTTCTCTCCTTCCAGCTTTGGGTGATGATTTTTAATGTCTTCCTTCCTCCTGAATTTTAGGTGTGCAGTGATGGTATTTGGACTACAGCAGCAGGACTAGATTATTCTCTCTTCTTAGCAGACGAGAAAGATTTCCAACCTGGATTATATTACTGTGGCCAGGAGACATCAACAGAAAATAATTTGAATGAAAATAGCTGTACTAAGAGTCCAGCTTTGTTAGTAGCTTGTAGTAAGGTGAGTGTTATTTCCTTTAAGTCAATACAGATCTTACTGGTGCTCTTAGGAAACAGCATGGTGCTAGTGGCTTAATGAGCTTTAAGGGTGTCAAGCCACATGGTTGGTTCCTAGTAGTCAAATGAGGAGCACATTGGATGGGGGGCAGAGAGGAGGTCGAGCTAGTATTGTTCTCTCCCCTGCCTGTTTCTTGGCCTTCCCTTCTGTTTGAGGGACAAGGAGGTGTTTCTAGTGTGTTAATCCATTTCCTTTAATCTGTGCATGCTGCAGAAATGCACTCTTTTATTGTGCTCTGCTTCATCAGTCTTTGTGTTCAGTCTTCACTGCTATTGCTCTTCACTTTCTTGTCTCTCGACTGGCTGAGGCCACTGGCTGCTCTGTTACTCCATTCTGATATTCTGCCTCTTGTTTGTGACTGGGCAGAACGTCCCTGTGAGTTTTGCACAGTCTCCTTCCCTACCCCTCCCTTTCACATGAGTGCAAAGGGGTATCTGAGCAAAAATGTACATTTGATGTTAATGGGAGACAGGAGGTGCCCCTACACAATTTTTTTCATTAAGCTGAATCTTAGATATGCCTTGAGGTTGTCATGAGGTAGCGGTGTGAACTCTGATTGCACGTCCTCTTCCAAGTTGTTTGTGTATGGTTTCAGACCAACATGCATTTAAGGTAACAAAAAGGAAATTGTGAGGGTAGAGTGTCTCTGCCTTAGCTCCTCTGGGTATCACTGCTATTTCCCTAAATTGAGCAGAATAGCTGTTTGGGAAATGTTTTGAGGAGGGACAGAGATTTAGACACTGGGTCTGTGTCTGTGCCAACAGACACACACACACACACACACACACACGCCTGTATGCCTTCTGTAAGATTGTTGCTAGTCATTCCCTTCTCTTCAAGGGTGACTGGTAGGCTCTTGCATATAAGAATTGGTTGCCTGTTGAACACTTTGGCTCAGTGTTTCAAAGGAATCCTCTATTTAGCAATCGAGCTAATAAAAGTAGAGCTCAAACTCTGAATTACTCACTTATGCATGTGAGTCAAAATTAGTGAGGAACCACAATGTGTCAATGTTCAGCACTTGTGCTGACCTTAGATAAGAATTTTGCTTTGAACTACTGTGGAAAGCATGTACTACGGGTAGGAATATTGCAGTATCAATAAACTGGACTCTTATCAATAAATTGACATATTCCAGGTCCAGAAAGGACCTGTCCAGAGCACAGTCATAGTTCTAATAAAGTATATTCTTCATATTTAATAGGAGAAATGCATGTTGTAATGATTCTGTGACTGAACTTAAGCTCACTATCTCTTAAACATGGAATGGTTGTATGAACTACCTTAAAAGGTGGTGCATTTATTGTCTTTTGGCTCTGTCAGAGTCAGGAAAATGAACAGCAGTGGCTATAAATGTATCTTCAAGTTTTGTAATTCTTGTATTAAATCAGTATTGAATGGGTTGTTTGTCACTGAAGGTAATTGATGCTTACTATCACTTAGTGCTCTTCAAAATATGCTTTATTTGCATTACTCTAGTTTTAAATTGGAGTGTAAAAAGAAAAACATTAAAGCTGCTGTTTTTTCTTTTCTCTTTTTCATCTTTCAGATAGGGTACATAAGCAATGTGATAGCTGGTGGTGACAACTGTCTGGCCTTAGTTGACAAAAACGTAATGGGATATATTGCCAGTTTGCATGAGTTGGCTGCTACTGAGAGAAGGTTTTATTTCAGACTGAGCGAGATCAAATCTCAGGTTCTTAGACCTCTTTTAGGTTTAGGTAAGACCTTTTTTAATGTTTTCCTTGATATTGTTTCCCCTGCATTCCACAACAAGTTTCTGTTATGCAAAATTTAAACGTAATAATATATTTTCTAGATAAAACTAAGGTCTTGCTTTCTCCCCTGTTTGGATGAAGAGGTGAAAGACAGTTGCCTTTTGACAGTGTTCATTCTGTTTATATTTGCACTTTCCTGATGGTTTCACCTGAAATACCTTAGTTATTTGAGCTGTATTTAGTCTAAAACTGTTGAATTTCTGATTCTGGATAATGTAGCCATAAGGCAAAAGTGCTGATAAAACATCTAAACAGCACCATGTTGAGATTCTCTCTGTTAATGGGTGCTGCTCTTTCATAAGGTAAGCTAAATTGCTTTCTGGTCTGTTACAGATAATTTGGGCAATGCAAATACAATCCAGTTGTTGCAGGAAATGGCAAGCAGGTTCAGCAAGCTGTGCTATCTCATTGGTCAACATGGAGCTTCTTTAAGTAGCTTTCTTCATGGAGTAAAAGAAGCCAGGAGCTTGGCCATCCTGAAGCATTCCAGTCTCTTTTTGGATAGTTACACTGAGCAAGTATCCAATTCCCTCTCATCTTGAGTCCCTGCAGGCTTAATCTACTGACTGCAACAAGCCCTGAGTTAAGGGAAAGTAGGTCATAAGGAACGCTATGTAACTGTTGCATTGTTGTGATTTAGAAATGTATGGAGAGTCTTACACAAATGGATTCATTTTGTAGTGAGATGTATTTCCACATCTTCACCAGTGGAGCACGTGAGCAGCATCACTTTCCTTTGTGTAAAACTCTGGCTACAGACTCTTCCTTGGTTGCTGCCTATAAGCCTAAATATTCATCACTTATTAAGGATCTTGTAGTATAATGTGATAAGGTTTACCAGTGCTAGGCTGCTAATTAAAGCTACCTTTGGGGGTTTATTGAGGTGACAAAATGCTTTTTCAGTAGTCATTAACTAGTTAAGACTAACTTTAGTCTTAACTAAAGATTGTCTTCCAGACGAAAATTCTTCTGTCCTCATACCTGCTAAACAGCTGGCATTACACCTGTCACCCAAAAGCTGGAGCTGCTTTAGTACTCAGAATTAAGTCTGGATTTTCCTAGTTACTGTTTTTATTGGCTTAATGCATTTGGGAGAGAAGATCTATGCAGTCAACCTATTTTCTGTCTTTCCCGTCAGTAACTTCTAGTTACTGGACAATTTTATTTAAATGGGACAGAAGTCTCATCGTACTTAAACAGAAAGTTTAAAAGCATCTTATCTGAATGTAGCCTTGGTTACCAGATATCTGAAAATATCTAAGGAAAGAAAATTTTGAGATTATCAACTTCAAGTTGTTATGTAGTAGTTGTCAACTTCGTTATGCAGTAACAGTTTGAATGGACAACTAGTTGCATGTTTTTGAACACAGGCACAACCAATAACATTTTTGCTAGGTCAGTGATGAACGTATGCTGTATCACCCTAAAAGAAGCTTCCATCTCTGTTTATCATATAAATTGTTCATAATTCTAAATATGTATTTTCCCATTTTCTTACTTACTCTTCATCTTGAATTTTTCTTGTAACCTGAATTTTCAAAATTGGTTCTCATTATTCAGAATAGAAGGTTTTAATTTCTTCTTCCTAAAGACTGAAATACCTAGTCTCTATTCTCACTGCTGCTTGTTTTCTGCTCTCCCCCTTTGCTCCCTATTGCTCACATGTTTTTATGTATATGGCATCAGAACCTCAGCATTACACTGTGAGCATCTTTCAAGGATCAGTCAGGCAACACAAATATAATCTGTTAAATGGGCTAAGCAGAGACCTCTTCCCTTGGAGAAACATAATTTTGTTGGGGTTTTTTTAATGGTGATGGGGAGAAGTTGTAGAACGTTGAATAGCAGGAAAAAAGAAAATTCCTCTCTTGAAATTTCTATCTTGACTGTAATTAGAAGCTAGTAGTATAAATGGTTGAAACAGGTGGCTTATTCTGTACATGCCTAAATCTGAGAGAAACAAAAATAAAATTAAAGTAAGCCCTCTGCATTGTGCTAATGGCAGCAGAAATGTGTAGTAATGCACTCAGTGCTCCATGTGGAAGGTGAATGCCAAGTGTTCAGTAATACTGAGTGTTGCTCAAGTACTGTGTAACTTGTGTAGTAAAAGATATTACAGACATCATCATAAACTCTTGGACATTTCAACAGTTGCTACTTTCTGGGATGTTTTCATTTTGTAATTGAAGATCTTTTTCTTCCCTATATTAGGTATTGTACTTCAGTAACAAACTTCCTCGTAATGGGAGGATTTATGCTCCTTGCAAAGCCAGCAATGTAAGCAAACCTTTAGCATCTTTTTGACATTTTTATCAATTAGCAAAGACTGTAAAGAATGGAGAGTGTATGTGTGTAGTAATGACCATGCAGAGACTTGGTCTCAGCATACTTGAGTACACTAACTCCTTTTCCTTCAGTTAAAGAGAAAGTTACCTCTTCTTGACTGTGACAAAAATTTAGGTTAAAATGCTTCTGAGTTCAGTTAGTTCATCTTGAAGGTGGAGAAAGGAGGAAAAAAGCTTGTTATTGGAAATTCTTTCAAAGAAACATAGAGTTCAGATAATGATTTTTTGAAAGCTTTAGATAAATGAGGTTAAATGTTCATCATTATTCAATGTTAGTGTTTATTCTTTCAAATGTTGCTGTCAAGAAAATACCAAAGAGAATTAGCTGCAGTAGATAAGGTGAATTAATTTAATTTGAATTCTCTACTTTTGTGGAAGTGCCTTAAAATTATACAAAATAACATTTCTGCATGTGCATCTTCTCTGCCTCTCAAGGATTCTTTGTTCATTTTCATGCATAGATGGTGTAAATGTGAGGAAGGAATTGTGTTTTAAGACCTGAGAGTAAAGTTGAGGTTTCTAGATCATAAAACTTTTTTCTCATTTCTATAGAATTTTTGTCTAGGAAATAAAGTAATGACACCGGGTCTCTCACCCTAGTGAGAGAGTTCTTCTTTGAAGAAGTTGTTGTACTGAGGGTAATTTTTAATTTGTCTGTGGAATTGCTGCCTTGCCTTCACAAATTCTGTAATCTGGGATTAATTTAGTTAATGTTTATGGAGCGCTTTGAAAGCAGTGTAAATTATGGCACTGGAAGTTCTTGGAAATGCAGGTACCTAGGATGAAGAATATTCTGCCCTTGAGGATCAGTGCCAAAGTCTAAATACAGAATCACCCTGCTGAGAGGCAGTGAGAATCTTCTTTCATTGGTCAGGATTTTTAGGGTGACTTAGAGGAAATCTTAGTTCAAGTATAAGCTTATTTATAATTGATACCGAAATCACCCAATGCTGAATTAACCACATTAGTTATCACTGCTGGGTGTCACAGCTTCTCCTACTGCAACCAGGGTCTCATTAGGTAAATAACACTTCAGGGAAGAGATGTCGTGCAAGTTTTGTCCTGCTCCTTGCAAAGGAAAGTTAAGAATCTTTGCTGCTAATGATGAATTTCCCCCTACTCCTTCCCTGAGGGATACTGTTTTAAGTAAATACTTAAAGACATCAACCCATATTTTATGGATGTTCTGCAGCATGAATGCATTAGATGTAGTCCTGACTTTCAAAAAAGTGGCAGCATCAATGGAAGTCTCCATAGTTGGCAGGTTTTTGAGCATGTCCTCTAAAAGAGTAGACAAGCTGTAGTGGGTGTTGTCTGTTATTGTTTGATGCTTTTCAACAGAGAAACATCCATGTGAGGATCTCAAAATTAAAAATAGCAAGCTGTCCAGAGGCATAAGTTTAAAATTAGGAAAAGCAGTCTTCTCTCTAAAGAAGACTTTATTCCTAAGGCTTGTTCAGTAACAGAGTTCTTAAATACCACTAGCAGACCTGGACAAGGTACAGTATTTTGTGTGAGATGGCATCTCACTAATCATGTAGCATTCTTAGGGAGTCTGCTGTGAACTCTGATCTGTTTTGCTGTCCCTGGGGCCTGCTTTCTCAGCCTCAACTGATTCTTGCAACTTCTGGTTTAAATGTTTCCCAGCTGGATGTGTTTCAGTGCACCTGTCCTATGTGCCAGCACCAATGAGCACACACCTATGGTGAAGGAGAGGGATAAATAGGCATGCTTTCCTTTTAATGAAGAAATCCTGGGTTTGTGTGCTAATGTACTGTCTTCAGAATCATTTCCCTCTTCTTCTCGAACTAGATTAGTTCTTCCTCTTGGAAATCAGACTGAGGATTGAACAGATTTCCTGCCTTTCTCTGAGGTAGGATGTAATTTTTGTAGTTAGGGAAAGAACTGCTCAGTTGCCTTGAACAACAACAGGGGGAAGAAATTATTTCAGTATATTTAAGGAAGTGCACTAGAGCAAAGTTAAGATTCTTTCAGGCCTTCTTGCATGAATCAAGTGTTAGAAACTTACTACTCTAAAAGCAATGGGGGTCTCTTTCCACTTGTTTGTTCTTTACAAAGAACAAAGTGGTAAAGAGGAAAAAGGCAATTGGTTACACTCCAAGTGAGCTACATAGTCAACTTCCTTCAGCCAGTTTGATGACTGAGCGTGTGAAATAAGAAGTAATAAGCAAGTCCTGTGTTGCAATTTTAGCTACATACCTTTACTGCTGTATTTCCTCAAACTAAATTTTGAATAGATGAATAAGCAGCATGCATTTGTCCTTATAATGGATGTGCACTGAAACACATCCAGCTGGGAAACATTTAAACCAGAAGTTGCAAGAATCAGTTGAGGCTGAGAAAGCAGGCCCCAGGGACAGCAAAACAGATCAGAGTTCACAGCAGACTCCCTAAGAATGCTACATGATTAGTGAGATGCCATCTCACACAAAATACTGTACCTTGTCCAGGTCTGCTAGTGGTATTTAAGAACTCTGTTACTGAACAAGCCTTAGGAATAAAGTCTTCTTTAGAGAGAAGACTGCTTTTCCTAATTTTAAACTTATGCCTCTGGACAGCTTGCTATTTTTATTGGTTTATGATAATCCAAAAAGGGGTGATCTGGGCTCATTTACATAAAACATCACTGGTGTCTTAATGTCTTTTTTCTTCTTTTGTCCCTCTGTTTCCCAATGGTCCTATCATTTAGAGACTTCTTGAGTAAAAACCAGGAGCTGTTACAGAAACTGTCTGAGAAGAATGAGGAAAACCTCCAGCTAGTAGAAGTTTTGAATGCTCTGTTTTTCATGCCATTTGGACGACTTCATAATTATGCCAGAACCTTGCTAAAGCTTGCCACGTGTTTTGAAGTGGTAGGATGGGTTTTGTATCTATAGTTCAGTAAATAAATACATGAAACTTATAGCTTGGAAGTAACTGTGTGAAGCAAATGCCTGTAATTAAAAACAGTTTATTCCTCAGAGGAGCTACTTCAAACTTGTTTTTGCTGCAGGGAAGATCTTGTAGATTTTTCTGCATAATCTTACACCACCTGCACAGATCATGTGACAGGTAGAAACTTGTTACTCTGCCAGAGCTTGTTTGTGTGCCTGAGTGCTTAATTGCAAATATATTGTTTTGATGTTTGCCTGTTGCTTTTCAGTTTCATCTGGCATCATTGCTGTAGCTACCCTTGGCTGTAATACTTACAAAAAACACTATAATAATATATTAGGTGGACTTTTACCACCCATTTAGATGTATATAATTACTTTGTTTTGAAATAAAAGATGTCTAAACAGGCACAGTAACTACTTGTACATTTAGCCCAATATTGTAATTAGTAATTTAGAATATTTCTCCTGCAATTATGGACACTACTTCTGGTACAGCTTGTTAAGCTGCAAGAAAGTAGATCATGTAATTGTGTATTAATCATTCTCCTTGTAACATTCAGGGACCTTCTTGTGATTTTTAAAAACTATCAAGACACCAGCAGAACATGTGACCAAGAAAATAACTCTGTCTGCTCTGTTTATTACCCAGACCAACTGTCATGCACTTAGTGCTGATTTGATAAAATGAGTGGTTGTATTGCAGCTTGGTTGGTGGTGTTGGTACACGGGGTCAGCAGCACCCTCAGCTCTGTCTTACCTTGTGCCCTACAGGCATCTCCAGAATACCAGAAGCTGCAGGATTCTAGTTCATGTTACGAGAACCTTGCTGTCCATCTTAGCAGAAAAATGAAAGAAGCAGAATACACCCTTGGCTTCTGGAAGACCTTTCCTGGGAAAATGACGGTATGATGATGATTGCCAGTCCACTGACAGCTTGAATCTCTTTCTCTTAGTGCCTATATCTATTACTGATGCTGCTGTCCCAGTTGCACTTGCTGTGTTTTCCAGCTGGTGTTGCTGTAGTACTCTTTACTATAGAAAGGTTGGGCCTTTACTCTGAAAGACTAAAGCACCGACCTTAAGTCACAATCAGTGAGGAGTGGGATTGTGTCATTTTGCTTTTGACCCCACCTGTAGGACTCCTTGCGGAAGCCGGAGCGGCGTTTGATCTGTGAGAGCAGCAATCGGGGCCTGTCCCTGCAGCACGCGGGAAGGTTCTCTGTGAACTGGTTCATCCTCTTCAATGATGCTCTGGTACATGCTCAGGTGAGAGCCAGCTTGCAGCCACAAACAAAGCCTTTTCTCTGCTTCAAACAACATTGCATATTTTTCATATAGTGACTTTTTCCAGTGTAAAAATAAATCTGAAATTATGTGTCTTTTTAACATTAGGTTGCATTGCCCTGTGACTGGCATGATTTCTGTTGGCTGTTTCTTGAAGCAAATGGTGGAAAGAGTCCCTAATGCTCAGTTTTTCCTAGTTCTTGAACAAAGGGGAAAAAAGAAACCATTTGGAAAAAAATGGGGCCAGGTTAATGGATCATTAACTGGTGATGTTTCCCTTCTTTTTTCCTACAGTTCTCAACACACCATATCTTTCCTTTGTCCACACTGTGGGTAGAAGCTCTTTCAGAAGAAGCTGGTAATGTGTGAGTATTCTTGCTTGTGATGCTGAAATAGTCTGATATTTTTTGAGGGAAGATGAACATTCTGTAACCAATTACTGTGAACTTGGAGTGGAAAGCAGTGATTGCAGCCATGTCTACCCTTTTTTCTTGTTTCAGAAAATGTATTTCTAGGTCTTTAAAAAATTTGTATAAACATCAGATAGAATTAGGTGGTCGATAGGGAAGCAAGTCTTCTTTGCTGCTGCTTCTTTTTATTGCTAACTTAAAGGGAATGCTAGCTAAAGTACGGAAGAGAAAATCCAATATCAATACTCTAAGAAACCTTGGGGTTTCAGGATGGAATTTCACAGATTAAAATACTTTTCTCCTGTGTAGGAACGGGTTGAAGATTACAACACCTGAAGAACAATTTGTTCTTGTTTCTTCAACACCACAGGAGAAGGTGGGCATTTCTACAAATTTGACACGGCTTCAGTGATACAAATGAGGCTTTTTCCCCTACTGTGAAACCAAACTGGGAGAAGGATTGCCTGAGTATTCCCCAATAATGAAATCTTTCTTCAGCTGAGCGTGCAGGCTGGCTGTATATGGTGCCTGAGTGTAGCAGTGTTACAGTGCACAGCACTGTGCTGAGCAGTGCCGGGGACATGGTTGTGCTTGCTGTAAAGGTGAGAGTTGGTGCAAAGACAGGTGTTGGCTAAATTCTGTCATGAACCACTTTCTGTTTCAGACCAAGTGGCTGAGGGCAATAAGCCAAGCAGTGGATCAGGCCCTTAGAGGGACTTCTGACATGATTGTGTATGGAGCTGGTGGGAATGTGCCAAGGCAGGAACCTCCTATTTCTCGCAGTGCCAAATACACCTTCTACAAGGACCCTCGATTCAAGGATGCTGTTTATGATGGGAGGTGGCTTTCAGGAAAACCCCATGGAAGGTAAAAGCATTGGAATGGAGCTGTTGAAATCAAAATGAAGTGGTTGCTGTAACAATAAGTAGGCTCACTCACAAAAGGTATTTGTAAAGTGCAAAGTGAACTGATTATCTTATATGTTTGCATGGATTTGGTTTTTTTTCCAGAGGGATCCTAAAATGGGCAGATGGACGAATGTACTCCGGGACTTTCCGGACTGGGCTGGAGGATGGGTAAGATATTCTAACTACTTGTGGAGCCAGGCAAGAAATACTTTTTGTTGTAGGAGAAGACAACAAAACCTTTTTAATTAAAGGTTTTCCAGTGAATCTTACAACACAGTGATGCATCTTCTCTAGTGTTTTCTTTGCTATATTTCTGGTAGAGCAAAGGTTTAGTAATTTAGCAAAGACACAAAATCTTGAATTAAGACTTCAGGGTTTGGGTGAAAACTAATGAAAGTATGTGATCTTCATGATGAAGATAACTAGTACAGAGGACACTGAAAGTAGGCTGAATGGAAGGTCTGGACATTGTCGTGTTATCTGGTGAAACACATAAAACCACTTGAAAATAATGTATTACACAGCTTTGAATTAATCTGTGGACTTCATTGCTAAGAATCTTCTTAGAGCACTGTTGAGACTGAACTGAGAGAGTAACTTATTTCCAGAGGCATTTTTATATGCATCTTGTGAGCAGACATGTCTGTATTGGGCAGGATAAAAATATGTGATAAGTCCTATTGGCTTTAAGATGTATTTTCAAAATACTGGGTTGGAGGGGAAATTGAAATGGGGTCTGACTGCAGACAGCTTTTTAAAATTCCTCCTGGCTATTGGTATAATGTCAAACTATAAAACAAGATTAAAGCTTTGGTCATTTGTCATGAAGTGTAACTAATCCTGGAGATTTTAGGGTGGTTGGAGATGGAAATACTGCAAACAAGTCCCAGCAAATAAATGGATTAGTATTTAGCTGTAACTGCTGAAATTATCAAATGTGTATACTTGTATTTCAGCATGCATGTTATAGTCTCAGCAGTTAACAGCAGTATCATGTTGGGACATGCTCATGAGGAGAACCTTCAGAACTGGATTTTGATCTTCTCAGGAGATGAAAATCAATAAATACAGTTGTGTGTCTCATTCTTTTCAGGCATACTGAAATTGTGAATAATTCCTTGTCACTGAGCATAATTGGAAGCTAGCATCTTTTGAAAAAATCTTTTCTGTAGCAATACATGCCCTCAGCTTTCCCTGGAATATAGTATACTTGAATTATCAAGAGCTGAAGAAACTAATAAAGGTAGAAGCAGTCTTATGATTTGAAAAGACTCATGGCCTGAGAAAAATGCAGCAGCGTGGCTGTGAGAGCAGTATTTACAGCATGTCACATTCAAACAGGAGAGAGCAGTATGGACTAAATTGACCATCTAGTGATGCTGGAATTCTTGCTTTCTCTTATAAAAACTATCATCTGTGAGTGCTGTAGTTAGGGATGCACAAAAATGAGAGAGAGCATTCTGATTTTAGAATGGCTCTGTTAATGAAATGTGTTGGTGTTACAGCTGCTTGTGTTCCATCTCTGCACTGGCAGGTATGGTGAATACAGAGTGCCTAACAAAGCGCTGAATAAAGAGGACCGTTACGTGGGATACTGGAAGGAAGGCAAAATGTGTGGGCATGGAGTGTACAGGTAACTTGTGACACTTGTGTTGCTGGCACTGCATGGCTGCAGGAGAGCAGGGCTGATGCTCTGACCAAGCCTCTGTGTGTAGCTTTCTTACATTGCAGACTTGTGGTCATAGTGTGCCTTATTTTCTGCTTTGCTCACAATGCAACTTGTAGGGTGGTCTTTTATTAATGTCTGCTCTAATGTTGCTGCCACCTTGAAATAAGAGAGGATTCTTTATTCTGAGAGATAAATATGACCTCCAATGGCCTTGCTTGTTGGGCAGAGAGTAGCTTAAAAACAATAAAGCATCCAAAGACTTGTATTAAAGGATACTTTAATCCCAAACATACTTTAACTGTAGTTGCTGTTTGGTGTGGTGTAATACAATTCCTAGAAGGAAAAAGAGAGGGTTTATCTGTTTGGAGAAAGCACCCAGGAAAACAAAATCAATCAAAAACTCCCAAACCAGCCCCCCAACAGAGCAGTAGATGATAGGACTCTTACTTGTTCTCGTGCTGTTGTTGCTGTTCCAGCTATGCTACCGGTGAGGTGTACGAGGGGTGTTTTCAGGATAACATGCGGCACGGGCACGGGCTGCTGCGCAGTGGGAAGCTGACCTCTTCTTCTCCCAGTATGTTCATTGGACAGTGGATAACGGACAAGAAGAGCGGTTATGGAGTTTTTGATGATATCACAAGGTAATGCTTCCACAAATCCTTAAAACTCGGGTATGACATGCAATTGCAAAAAGAGTAGGAAAGGATTTGATTTGTTAGTACCAGTAATACTGCATGTCTTGTTTTTTTCTTCTTTATTGCTGGGCTTTCTGGGTTGATGGTATAAGGAAATGAGTCTGGGAACTGCTTTTTGGTGCTGCTTCTGGAGTGAATGGTGGAGGGATTGCAGTGGTTTTTTTTTTGTTTTTTCTTGCTTTTCAGTCATACTTCTGCCTGAAAACTAGCTCTCATTATGGTTTCTTACTGAGGCATTGTGTTGTGCATGTGCTGAAAGTGTTACAAATTCATGTGAGGAGCATTCTTTCATCTCAGGCCTATGACACTGGGTTGTTCAGTGGCAGATAATGGTGCTCATGAATTTCAACTCATGCTCAGGTTTTCCATTGGCTTATTCTGCCAATGCAGTGGATGGAAGATGCTTCCTCTCAGGGCAGATTACTGAAATTATGGTCTCAGAGACAGACTTGCAGTAAATGAACGCTGAGCACACATCAATATAATCTGTCTTTCAGTCACCAATTTAATGGTTGTTTTTCTTTTGGTGAATGCCCAAGGAACTGTTGTTGGTTTAACTGAATGCCCACTTCAAAAGCAGGCAAAAGTCTGGAGTGTAAAGGGGGGATGCTTTTCTGAAACACAGCTGTTGTAAGATCTTTAGGTATTTTCTCATGTCAGTTTTGCATCTAGGCTTGCTCAGGGGTGGTGGTTGTTCTTACACTGTAGTACTAAGATGTCTCTGCATACTTTCTTTAGTCATTTATTTTCCTAGGACAGATAGATACCAGCTTTTCTTGCAAATCTTCTCACCTCCAGAATTTGTAAATGCAGTGTTAGTTCATGGAGAAGGAGGAGTGTGGCATTTGCTTTTCACTCCAGCGCTACTCAAACATGAGTGAGCTGCCCTGATGTAGTTTTGCTTCTGGTCTCGGGGAGGTAATCTGTGTATCTTTGTGTCCTCAGGATTTGTTTTCTGCACTTATTCTGCAGCCCAGACAAAAAAAGAATAGCTGCTAACACTATTGCCTGCTGTCATTTTTGCAAAACAGTTGTTTGAACAAGTGTGACTTAGAGTTTCCATCCCAGTAACTGAGCATGCAGAATCTCTCTCCAAGGGGCCTTCACCCAGCAGAGGCCTCTGTAGTTGGCAGGATGAATCATCAGACAAGCTTCCTGCCACCTTATGGGGCCAGTCAGCTGGGAGAGACCCCTGAGCTCCTGAGCTTAGTTTAGTGGTTGGTCTTACTCTCTTTACTATAAACATAGTTTTTCCTGGGTACATTTCAAGGAAAATGCTTGGTAACAAGCAGAATTGTATCAAATCAATCAGTAGTTTCCCTCTAAAAGCAGAAAAAAAGGCCTTGAGAAGTTAATTTTTCATTTATTCCATGGGGGAAATGTCACATTCTCTTTCAGAACAACTGGAAAAATAGGTTGTTTGGAAATATTTGGGACTTGCACTAAGGTTCAAACAACTCTAGCCTGACATCTGTGTGCATATATAAAGAAAAAAAAAAAGTATTTTAAATAGTCTGAAAGAGGCTGATGTTTATTTGTAAGCAATCTTTAACTGTCTAATAAATTTTTTGATATCATGACCTTTGTTAGGCTGTTATACAGAAAGTTTGTACAATATGATGTGTTTCTTCACAGTATTCACATTCTTAATATTTCAAAAACATCATGTATGATTTTCTAGGTCTCCCTCCTATTCCCCAAGAAGATCTTGGTTTCTTTTGATTTTTTTATTCTCTTCAGTTTGAGTCATCAGACTTTTAGGTAAAAGAAATAAAAACTTTGGCAAAACAAACTGCTCAGGTTCCTTGGGGCATGCATTGGGCTTAACAGGCTTCAGCACTGTTTCAGCTCATTAGCTTGCTTGCTTGGATATGGCCAATTTAAAATGTGAATTGGGAAAGAAAGTTCACTCTTATTTATTTGTAACAAAAAGAGAGTTTGTATTTCCATGGAGCTGGTGAACCTAAACTGACAGACCCAAAGCAAGTGCTCTATGGCTTTCTTCTGATGATTTCTGTAATGGTCAATGTGGCTGTAAAGCCAAAGACTAGAAATGTACTATTTAGGCTCTGTTTTTTCCCACTTCATTTTTCTTCAGAGGAGAAAAGTATATGGGAATGTGGCAAGATGATCTTTGCCAAGGCAATGGTGTGGTGGTAACTCAGTTTGGACTGTATTACGAGGGAGCCTTCAGCACCAACAAGATGATGGTGAGTTGGACACCGGACCCTGGGCTTAGGGACTTCTCCTCTAAGTGTGGCAGCTTTCTGAGGCTGATGAGTGTGTGTTAGGCTGTGGAAACCTTCTGTTCTTCTAATCTTCTATTGCCCATGCTTTTAGAATTGCCTTTATTATCCCTGCTCTGTTTTACCTAGGACTACTTCAGAAAGAGCTTAAAAATTACTTTTTGCTAAGAATTAATAACAGGTTTTCTAAAGCGCATCTTTAGATCTGTGGTCTGTCCTTCTGTTACAATTACTGCTTTGTGTTCTTTATGATTCTTTTTGTAGGGGACTGGAATTCTGCTTTCTGAGGATGATACAGTCTATGAGGGGGAATTTTCAGATAACTGGACTCTGAGTGGAAAGGTCAGTATTACGGTTGTCACTTGTAAACTGTTAACCATCTAAGAAAATAAAAAGGCTGCAGTTTGGTTCCCAATGGATTTTAGTTAATTTTTTTAATTATCTTGTCTCAAGGGAACACTGACCTTGCCAAATGGAGATTATATTGAAGGTCTCTTCAGTGGAGAGTGGGGATCTGGAATAAAAATCACAGGAACCTACTTCAAACCTAGTTTGTATGAGAATGAGAAGGACAAGCCTAAAGCACTGTGAGTATTGAATAGTAAATAATTATTATTTTAAATAATAAATATGGTTCGGTATTACTTAGGAACAGAATGACTGCCTTTTTTCAAAGACTGGTCAAAAATGCTTCTTCCAAAGAAACAGTGAGCTTTTGAAAACATTTTTCCTCTTCTTGCTGCTCAAGAAATAAGATAAACATACTGTTATAGTTATTCTTGCTTTAATTACTGTTTGAATATGCGAATAGTGGCATGAAATTACAGGACAGCTGATGTGCTGCTACTGGGCTGTAGCAGTCTCAAATTTTTTTTTGTTTATGTTGGAGCTGACTGATAGAACCTGAGTTCACAGCTGCTGCTGACTTTTGAGCTCCTGAGAAAGATTTAAGTTCCATTAGAGCAGTTAAGTTAATCACAGACCTCTCTGCCTTCTGCCAGTTACTTTGTTAGCAACTTGAAGAATTAAGTGTGTCATTTAATAATGCCAGTGGGGATATATTTGGACAGAATTGGCTAGATCCTCCATCTGTTCCAAACAGTGTGTAAGAAAATAGAAAGTTGCTGATTTGCAGAAGAGCATTTTAATACCTTGGCAAAGATCACTTTGAAAAGTATCCATAAACCCCTCTGTATAGCAGATGCCTTAGGACAATTAGATTTATTATTTCTGGGGGAAAATACCAAAACATGTTTAAGTTAAAATTGGTATATCTTTGAGTAAAAGAAACCTAATAAAGAGATGATGGTGAGATGTTGGTATGTGGTAGCACCATTTAGTGGTTTAGCAATTGCTGTATGGGATTCAGTATCTTGGAAACATGCTCTGAAATTTCAGATTAAAATGGGAAACATGCCTCTAATATTTTTACATAGATTATTTGTCAGTTGGCTTCCTGAAGCTTTCACTGGTAATTTCTTTTGACAGTGCTGATACCTACAACAGCATGCAAGTTAAGCAGGGCCTCCCTGCTGAACTGAACACTTGCAGCCTTTGCAGCTGTCTGCTTCTTACCCCAGTAGGGAGTCTATGAATAAATGTATATACATATTTTTGAGGACTGCTTGTGAAATAAGGGTTTCATCTACTTTCTTCTGTCTTCAAGTTGAAAATCTTCTGGTATAATTTCTGAAAGGGCTTAGAGCCTACTTTTTCTGCTTTGTGAAACTGACAGCATGGGGAAATTACCTGTGTTGCAAGTTCTCATCTCAAATATGCTGGAAGAAATATTAATGACAGGTCTGACAATTTGTGACACTTGATTTAAATCAAGATAGACCTGTTAACCCTGACAGCACTTGTTTTGAGAAAGCTTTTCAAAGCCCTAAATTTCATTATATGTCTGAGATATCTTTATCTATATACGTGGGAAGAAGAGCTCTTGGTTTTCTTCTGGCTATAGACAATCCCTGAGCATTGTCTGGCAGTGAAGGGATGCCTGAGCTGGTTTTGCTCTCTATCAACACATCCTTAACATGCCCTGCAACATTATCTGTAGCTACTACTTCAGGGTCAGAAGCTGTGTACCTGTCCTTGGTATTTATGTGGGTAGCTGTGCTACTTGCACACTCCAGGACAGCAAGATTCTTGGGACTTATTTGTGCTGTGTCCTTGCTACACGGATGTGTCCTGAGACTACTGAATAAATACCAGTGGTGAAGATAAGCACCAGCCCTTTGTACATTTCCTGGAAAGCTGTAAGAAGGAGTAAAACGATCAAGGTTCATATGCTGTTCTCTAATGTAGGTATTAGTAGTAGGCTCTAACATTATTCTTGGTGATAAAACTTGGTTCGCAGTAGAGTCTGTTAAGTCTCTCAGCTTTTGGTAAAACAGTGTGAGAGATGAGATTGACATTAGCCATGGGTGGTTTTCAAGCTGAATGTGTTGTTTCATTACTATTTGATTTTAACAGACCCACTGGTCATTTTATTAGGCGGAAACTTGGGATCCTGGCAGTGTCCCCTGATGAGAAATGGAAGGCAGTATTTGAAGAATGCTGGAACCAGCTTGGTTGTGAGAGCCCTGGCCAGGGGGACAGATGGAAGGCTTGGGACAACATTGCAGTGGCTCTGACCACCAACCGACGGCAGCACAAAGACAGGTTGGCTCCTAGAGAATGTGTCACCAAGCAAAACAGGATGGAGAAGGAAACTGGAATTGCACTCAGCTCTAAACTTGAAACTCTGACTGTAAAGTTTTAATTAAAACAACAGCAATTCCCAAGTGAAATCATAACCTTGCTGCTCTGCACTACAAACCCTTTCAGGGACATGCTGATGTTTATTACTAGTTGAGTTGTTAATGTCAGGGTTTTTTCCCCATTGTATGTCTCAATCTGTACAATGTCTGTCTCTTTAAACTGCAGCCCGGAATTACTGAGCCGCTCACATACTCAGACACTGGAAAGTTTGGAGTTCATTCCACAACACATTGGTGCCTTCACCCTGGAAAAATATGAAAATATAAAAAAGTATTTGATAAAGGTATTGTGACTGAAATGCTCACATAATAAGGCATGGCAAGGCATGGCAAGCTCACTTTGTAATAGCTTTCCTAATTACTTCGATATTTGCACTCTTGTAATCAATAGTTCATGCTTGCTCATCACTTAATATATTGAAGTCCACAACTAAGACTAAAATCATTGAATACTTAATGAATGCTCTCTTAAAGTCACTTTCTGTTCAGTTACTGTTTTCATTCTTTAATGCTGGATCCCAGCAAACCATCTTGAAATACTTGCTCATTTTTGAATGTTAATTTTAAGAGTATTGGACAGATGACTAGTCCAAGTAGCAGCGCAAGTTCTTGTACTGTCTTGACTACTATAAATTGTGTTTAGCTGACACAGAAATTTTATAATCCAAATGGCAATTTGTTAAATATAGCTCATTTTTGAGATATTTGTAATATTTTTTGAAAGCCTGTTGTTGGATCTCTCATCCATCTGTCTTGGATTCCATTTTTTTAAATTTGTCTGCCATTGACCTATCTGACTGGCCAGTTAATATACTTTTTCTCAGGCTTGTGATACTCCTCTCCATCCCTTGGGCAAGCTGGTGGAAACACTTGTGGCTGTCTACAGAATGACCTATGTTGGAGTAGGAGCAAATCGACGCCTGCTGCAGGAGGCTGTAAGAGAGATCAAGTCCTACCTCAAACGCATCTTCCAGCTGGTCAGGTAATGAGACTCATTTCCAAGTCAAACTACTGCTGAATTCATGAAAGCTGTACCATGTACTGAAGCTGTCTAGTGTTGTACAGTTCAAAGGTGCTGGCATTGTTACTTAATTTTGGGAGTTGCTTGTATTTTCCTAATATTTTTAAGGAGTCTTGAATATTTTGTCAAAAATGGAAAAAACTAAACTCTTTATACCTAGTGTGTTACATTGTACTTTAAAATGTGGCTGTAAGCAGCTCACCTGGAATATGGATTTACAATTTAGTGTCTGTAGATATCAGTGCTGTGCAAAGACAGTGTTCAAAGGTTGTAGAACACTAATGAGGATAGTGAATTTCAGTGTATTCCATAAAGTTCTTACCAATGTGGATGAACAATCTTCCTATGAAGAGGCAGCTTAGATTCTTCAGAATAATTACAGCTTTAATTGTGTCCTGCCAATCTGAAAGCAGAAATATTCCAAATTACTAACAATTTCCCTCCTTGTCTGGAGGGAAATGATGTTAATGTAGGAAAGGTGTCCTTGTCATTGGAGAGGTTGGCCTTCCTAAGTTTTCTTCCAGGGAACTGATACTGTATGTGTGTTAGCTGTGCTGTCTTAGCCCACCATGTATTATTTTTGCTGTCTTTTTTCTCTCCAGTCTTGCCTTAGTGCTGAGATCTGTGGAAACGTGTTGATGTGACCTCAAAAGCTGTTACCTGTGTTGCCTCTTAGGTTCTTGTTTCCTGATCTCCCGGAAGAGGGCAGCACAATTCCATTTGTGGCAACGGAGCCAAAAGGAAGGCGATCGTTTTGCAGTGGGAAATCTGATTCCAGATCAGAATCTCCTGAGCCAGGGTACATAAAGGAAAAACATATAAAAACTAACAAAGCCTTTATTTTATTTATTGCATTTTTTTTTCTTTGGTGGGGGAAGAAAGATAAACAATATTCAACTTACGGATCTAAGCAGTGGTTTTTCTTCCCCTTGGGTTCTGATGGCAGATTCTGATAAGCAAACTTCCATGTTATGGTTGTAATAAGCATTTCATGCTTATCCATGCAATGGTTCTTTACTTAAAACAAAATTTGCTTTTGTCTTTTATGGGTAAGCAAGTTAAAGCTTGGGCAAGGGGTTCAGAAAAGTGTTTGGGATAAGAGCACTGGAGGTAATTTATAATCTTATCAGAGTTGCTATTTAATGGATTTATATTTACTTTTTTACTGTTATCCCTCGTAGAATAGGCCTGTGCTACATGAAAGATTTGTTCCAATGATTTTCATTCAATTTTTATAGATTATTAGGTTTTTTATGTCTTCCTCTGCAAACCAGCCCCTCTGTTTTTTTGTTGCAGCTATGTGGTAACCAGTTTTGGCTTGCTGCTCCCTGTATTACTGCCACGCCTCTATCCCCCTCTGTTTATGTTGTATGCCTTGGACAACGAGCGTGAGGAGGACATTTACTGGGAATGTGTTTTACGCCTAAACAAACAAACTGATATGGCTCTTCTCAGCTTTCTTGGAGTGCAAGCGTGAGTATGCTACAACAAAACAGAAACTGGAACAGGTTATGGCGTGTAAGTAGGTAAAGCAACTAAAACAAAGCCCCAATTTTCTAAGGTACTTTCTCTGATTTAAATGCATCTAAACATGTCTTCACACTAATTAGAAGGATTGAGAGAGTGAATCAAACCTTCCCTCTTCCAAAACAGGGAGGTGGAAGGGATGGGAAGGAGGTAAAGATTGGTGTTGCTCCAAAAGCAGAGTGAGACATTTCAAATTACAGTTTCCTGGATACCTGTGGGAGGTGTAGTTGATCCTGTAGGAAGGGCTGTTGTGTCTCAGAACATGATGACTGCATTCCTGTAATGCAAAAAAAATCCTTTTAAGACTATGTTTTCTCACTGGACTATGTTGGATTTCTTGCAGGAAATTCTGGCCAGGAACTGTGTCCATCCTTGGAGAGAGTAGAAAGGTATGTTCATTGGGCCTTGTTTATGTTTTTGCCCAGTGCTTCTTTCAAGAAACTAGAGTCATCAAAGTGATCGAAGAATTTTTGGCCAGGCTTTTTGCTTAAGATATGCCATATTATTATATTTCCTTTAAGTCTGCCTACTATTTAAATGGTACAGTAATGGCTTAGCAGCAGCACTGGACTAGGTGATTTCCAGAGGACCCTTCTAACCCCAGCCATTCTGTGATTTCTTACAGTGGCCATCAGTCCAGCTTTGTCACTCACTGACTGACTTGGTAACGAATTCAAGAGACCTTTGCTTGGTCTCCAGTTATGAAAGTGTGAGAATGAAAGTCTAGCAGGGAGATTTTCAAGCTGCTTAATTAAGAGAGTTTTACAGTTACATACTTTCTGGTTAGAAAAAAATTATAGTTTGCATTCTTAATAATTATCTTGTTAAAAGAGGCTCAACACTAAACAGTGGGGGTGCTGAACCTGCCTGATAAATCTTACCATGATTACACAGGTATCATCAAACACAAAAGACGCCTGCTTTGCCTCTGCTGTTGAATGTTTACAGCAAATCAGGTAATTCTCTGCAATTTGTCTTTCAGAGTTTCACTGTTCCTGCTGTAGTAGTATCTGGTTTAATTGACTGGGATCCTTTACATGCCACCCTTTCTTGTTCACCTTTGTAAGAGAAGTCACTAAGACGTTTTCCATTTCTGAGTAAAAGTGCCATTTCTCCTGCTGGGGAATGAAGTGTTGCCTCATAAACATGACTGAAAGGTGTCTGTAGGGCACCATTTAGAATCAAAGGCATAAGGATGTCTATCAAATACACATGTGAATTTCCAAACAGCTGTGGTAAAGTGACCTGAGTATGGGAGGCTTTTCTGTATCTGTTGTGCAAGAATTTAAGAAGTTAGAAAATTAAAAATATTTTAGAAAGGAATTTTTCCCCTTTTACCACTATGTTAAAACCATAAAAGTGTGAAGAGAGTCTCAATTGCAGTAGTGTACCTTGGTGTGGTGATTGTAACCTGGGCACTGTGCAGCCTTGGCAGGCCTGGCTGCTGCAGTGTCAATGTCTGACTGACCTCCATGGGCACGGGGAAGGGCCATGCTGGCCAGCAAACCCTTCCTAATTTAGATGCAGATCTCTCACTGCTTGCTGTTATCCTGGTTTGCTTGTGCTCTCCAAATAGTACCACATTTACACCAGCCGACAAGCTGAAGGTGATCCAGCAGACTTTTGAAGAGATCTCCCAGAGTGTACTTGAGACCCTTCAGGAAGATTTTCTGTGGTCCATGGATGACTTATTTCCTGTTTTTCTCTATGTGGTGTTACGAGCCAGGTAGGCACCAAGGGTGGCATAAGTCATAAGCTGAGCATAGGCAGTACAAGTACTTCTGTGTTAAACACTCCTGCTGCTTGTTATAGGATTAGTTACTGGCTTTTTATAACTATAAATTTTCCAATTTGACTGTTTGCTTTGGTCTGAAAAAGTCTTGAACGATCCTTATTGTGAAAAGGCCCTGAATTCAGAATTAACAAACATTATACTGACAACTTCTGTTCCCATATTCACTTTCCCACTCTCACATGTGGCAGGATAAGGAATTTGGGATCTGAGGTGCACTTAATTGAAGACCTGATGGATCCTTATCTCCAGCATGGGGAGCAAGGCATCATGTTCACTACCTTGAAGGTATGAAAATTATGCAGAGTTATTAAAGGCTTTCTTTGGAAATAATCAGCTTTTAGCAATGAAGATCAGCTTAGGACAATTATATGAATATTAGGCTATAAATTCTTTGAGTTTTTTAATTGAAATTTTTTACTGAGATAGGCAAGGAAATTTAATGTAGAGCTTTGGATAACCTCCTAATTGCAGGAACCACTAAGAAAAATGGTGCAATGTGCAAATGTGGATTACTCAAAGGTAATATTGGTTGCTGATGAAGTGTTCTAAATGTTCACCTGGAGCTTTTAATTCCCCTGCAACTTAACAAGCCTTACTCTCCCTATAAAAATTGAAATGAAGTACTACTTTGGAGATTAGCTATTCCATTAAAGTTTAAGTCTGACATTACATCAAGACTTTTCAAGAATGCAGTTTTAGGGGAAAAAAAGCCACTTATCACTCTCCACATTTTATTAAGTATTCATATCTTTTTAAGTATGGGAAAAGGAAGAGTGTGTTTGGAAGAATATCCTATTGTATGCTAAGACATTCATAATGGAAATGTGTTGTTTTGGTACCTCAAAACTGTTTATCATGTGGATCTTGGGACAATTCAGCAGTGTGGAGCCTTTTAGTGATGTTGTTTTAGAGGGAAGCTGTTAATCTGAAACTTAACCTAACACTACAGTTTAAGATTTTTACTTACCATGATTGTATTTTCTGTCTGTGCAAAGTCAAAATAGTTGAGTCCAGAGGATTTTTTTAAGACCTATTAGTTTCATAATGTTGCAAAAAAGGACAGTTTGCATTGGTTCAAATTTACTAAAGAACCTGCATTGTGGAAGCAGAAGTAGAATCTAATTTGCCATGAGTGCAAATGTTGCCTGAGACATTTATATTAAGTTTCTGATCCTGGCAGACCTGACCCACTGCATATTTGAACCAGCATTAAGAAGTGAGTAACTCTCAACAGGAGGTCAGGCTGATGGAAACCTTTGCTTTTCAGTCTGAGTGCTTTTGAAATGCTTCATCCCTGCAGCCTTGTCCTGTAAAAAAAATGTTTTCTTTTTTTTTTTTTTTTAGTCCTTCTGTCAAAGGACAAAGAGAGACTTGTAACCAAAAATACACTTATATTTTGGCATAGCTGGGAGCTGTGAAAATATTGAATCCCAAATTGTGCTATCTTGCTTGATTAGGTGTTGGATGTAATTTGTAACTTAGTCTCCTGTTGCTCATTTTGCTATATCAGAAGGTTCTCATGTGTTGAGTGCCACTATAGCATCACTGCTTGTAGAGAGCTTTGTCCTCTGTTTTCTTGCACAGAAAAAAATTCAACCTTTTTGTGTGTGATGCTTTGCTGTGGACTGGCACTTGTACTAATCTGAACTTTGTTTTAATTCAGGCATGTTACTACCAGATTCAACACGAAAAGCTTACCTAGACCATCATTTACAACCTGCCTCTGTGGGGATAATCAATGGAACTCACTGGAACTTCACTAATAACCACTTCTTCCCTGAAATGGCCCTTAGAAAATACTTGGTTATAGTTCTGCTGCTACAGATGAAAATGTTCAGTTTCTTCTGAACTCTCAGTTCTAAGATTCAAAAACTGCAGCCAGAAGCTTTCTTTGAAGTGGTGATGAAGTTAAAGGTTTCGTTTGTCAAGTACCTACCAAGAAGAAATACTTTCCTATTCTAACAGAAAGGTTATTTACTCCTTTTAAATTAACCGTGCTGCACAAAGGCATGGCATCTACATAGAACACGTGAGAGTCTGGACCGCATGGCTTCCAAAGCAGAGGGTTTGTTTTTATTATTCCTGGTTTGTCAGCAGAAATGTTTAAAGGGAATGAATTTCACCACAGAACCTTTTGGTCTTCCTGAATTAAGCTGTATGTTTCTTTATTTAAGAAAATAGAAATATGTTAGTATTTATAATGGGTACCTATAGTGTGTTTGGCTATAACGGTTTTGAGGCATCTGTGTTGAACAGCATTGCTGAATGCAGTATTCATGTGCTGTTGTGGAAATAATCACACTGTTATGGACTTACCTATTTACTAGAATTGTAAATATACAGGCATTTACCGTTCTTTCTGTTTATGAAATAAATAAAAGGCACTGACCACTTCAGATTTTGGCACTGAATGAAATGCTGTGCAGTGTTCAGTTTGCTTACCCTGAGGACAAACGCTGAGAGGTGAGAAGGGTGAAGGGTGCTCTTGAATAGATGTGCTGGGTTGACATTGGTTAACATCAGGTGCCCACCAGGCTCCTCTCTCACTCCCCTCCTCAGCAGCAAGTGATGTCCTGCCCCTTCCTGGGAAGCAGGGCTTAGCATGCTGAGCTGTTTCTCCAGAGGTGAACTCCTGGCACCAATGCCAAGCTCCTCCTGCCGCAGGGAAGCTACCGGGCACTTCACCTTGCAGGCTGCATTGGAGTGGCTGCTCCAGTGGGTATGGAACTCAGCTGTTGCTCCTGGTTCTGCCTGTGCTGAGCCAGAGCTGCCTCTGAGGCAGAGCTTCAGTGCTTCCATGCTTCCCACTCAGAGCAGGACACACTGGGCTGTCTTTCCTGGCAGTAATTACAAGATGTGCCCACTTTGGGAAAGGTCCCTGCAGTCCCTTAGTGCAATCCTGATCACACCTGCTGGAGCAATTCACCTCAGAGGCTGCAGAGAAGAAGTCATTTCCCTGGGGAATCTGAGTGAGTGTGTGTGTTCTGTGGTTTATGACTAACTTCACTTATACCAATAACACTGGTGGGTAACTAGAGTATTGTAGGTGCCTAGACCAACTCAAAAAAAATAAAAAGGGGAGGGGAAATGTAGATTACTGAATGTTATAATAGCTTATGTTAGACTTCATAGATAATGCTTATCATATTTTGAAGTAGTGGTCTTGGCTTGTATATTGGCATCTAAGTGGAAAGAACCCATATGCCAAAATACTGTTGTGTTGAACAACAGCTACAATGTAACAGTTTTCATAATAAACTAAAAGTAATTGGTCTTTTCAAAATTATTTCTAGTTTTATCAGAGAAGGGGAAAGAGTAATTCTGGAATGATGATATTTAAAACTACTGTTAAATTGCAACAGACTATAGTGATGAGAGAATATAGAGTGGACTTCATGTTTACAATTTAGTGTTGGCTTAATCTTATTTTTTAAATTATACTGAATAATTCAAGGAAAGATAAACAATAATATGAATTAAAGGGAAGCTATAAAAGTCTAACTTGAGAAGAGGGGAAGACACAACTAGAGGTGAAGAGCATAATGAAGGATAAGGCAGAATTCAAACACTTCATCTTGCACTAGATGCAGCCTTTCCATGCAATCACCTCTTCTAATTCCATGCTTAAAAAAAAAAAAATTAAGCCTGTAGGAACAGAACTGCTCTTTTAAATGGGGCTATGCTGAACAGCTGAGTAAATCAATGGCAATTTTCATCTGCAGACCAGAATTCAGGATTTTTTTTGCCTTTTGTGGGAGTGTAACCATGAAAAACAGATTTGGGATTGTTTTTTTTCCCTGTAACTGCTTTGAATTAGCATTTTTTGTATTTGGATATTTCAGAAGAAAGGATTTTAATATTACACTTTGTTTAATATGAAGTCCCAGATTGATTTTGTGCCTTAAACCAAAAATGTAACTAGAAATGGGAAATTCTTCCATATTATTTCTGCTTTTCAAGAACAAGATGTAGCTACAAATATGTAGCAACTTTAATGGTGTAACTTCATTTACTGTGAATAGTGCAAAGCTGAGAACTACAAACCCCAAAGGATTTATCTGCCTTCACATATACAAACACAGAGAGAGGTATGTATATATACACTCAATCTCTTAGAAGAAGTAGTGGTATCACATATGAATTTAGCTTGGCTGATTAAGGGAAGCAGACAGTCTGGGCTGGATTATTTTTGGTCCTTCTGATACATAGCTCAGTTATTAGCTGAAGAGAATCCCAGGATTAAATGTGCTTCTGACACAGATTCCACTTTACAGCCGATCTGGGCTATGATGCGTTAGGAAATCAGTACAGACCAGCTCTGATTTGTGTATTGCTCTAACTAAGAAAGAAATGAGTTAACCTGCAGGACCTTTCCAGCTGGATTGCTTCAGGGTAATTACTTTTTTCTTTTTTTTTTTTTTTTTCTTTAATGGAAAGCTGGGTAGTTCCTGTGCTGCAGCAGAAATCCTGTAACCAGCCACAGAAGATCAACACTGGTGTTACAGATTCTCACTGTAATCACAGGCATGGTAGCTGCAGACAGACACCAAGTGATGAGCACCCTGTTGATTGGGAAAGTTGATGAGAAGAAGAAATTATTTAGGTGAGAGACGATGTAAAGTAGCTTTTTTATGCAAGAAAAGGGTTAAGGGGATTTGTTCTCTTCTCCCTGGTAATGAGTAGTTCTAAGGTTAGGTTTCTGCGGATTAGAAAGGGGAGGATGTCCATAGATTAGCTGGGGCAGTGAGGTTACTTGCTGTACTAGCATCCAACAAATATTTCCCTCTGGAAATTCTGCTTGAGGTGAACATGGCGTATTCTGTGGGGTTTGCAGGTAAGAAAATTTGCACTGTACTTGAAACCATTGTTCTGCAAGGATGCATTTCCCCCATGTAAATGTGAAATTAGTTTCCTCTCATAGCTATAGCAAAGCCGTTAAAACTTCTGATACCTGTTTAATTCATGTTAGCTAAATATTAGAAGGGTTTATGAATGGGGAGTCGGAGCTTGAAAGGGAGTATTTTCCTCAGTCTTAATCTTCACAAAATTGTACTTGTTTTTAGAAATAGTTTAGGAAACTCCCTGTTCTAGTATGTTGAGAGATAATGTAGAAGAATGTGTGACTGATATGGGACTGTAAAACAAATCCTTTTTAGAACAACCTAGCCGTGTACTTCTATGTTGATTTAGTATCAATACAATGGTTGTTTTTTCAGGGGGCTTTTGGTTGTTTGGTTTCTTTTCTGTAAGCCTGAGCTGTTGGCAGTAAACATCTGGAAGTAAAGCTGGCTGCCCCTCATGACTGCAGTGTGCTGCATCCAAGTGTTCGAGTGCTGCTCTTTTGGGGAGTGATATTTTGGCAGTTCTTATCCCATGTAACGGCACTCTTCCCACCACTGCAGCTCTAAGGTTGTGCTTTAGAGCCACCACTGAATAGATCTGAGTACAGAGAGTAACAGCATAAATTACCTCATGTATGCAGGTGTGATTCTGTAAGACTGCACAGAATGCCTGGTGTGAACATAACATTTTTTCAGGTTTTTTTTGTTTTTTTTTTTTAAACTCTACTGCCTCTGACTTGCATTAAGTGGTTCTTGGGATGAGATAAGGATACATGGTTTCAAAGGCTTAAGTTGTGTCAATTTATTCCACTAATATTTAGGGTGGCTGCTTTAGCTAAAACACTTTTAGGGTCTCAAAAAATATGCAAAAAGCAAGACGGTTCTTTACACTGACTAGAGAAGAAGCTGCCAGACTTCAGTAAGGACACTGGTCTAATTAAGCTTATTTAATGCGGAACAAAAAAATCCTGAACAGGGCATGTAGTTTGAGTTGTTGAATCTTTCCCATCATTTTTGCCTACTCAATTTGCTGATTTAGAGTGGCTTATTTGCAACAAAAGCTTTCACAGAGTGTTTCCTGCCCTCAAGCTAGTTTGCAATCTTCAGTATGCCAAATTATTAATTTTGGCAAATTTAAAGATAGGAGTAGTTTTCCTTGTAAAAAGGGCTCAAGTCTAACATATTAACCAAAGCAGTGTATAAGAGCAGGGGAGTAATGTTCTGGATGTCAGGTTCTCTGGTGTTGTCCCCTTTAGAGGCTTGACAAGATGCAAAATTGTCCACTTAAAGACAATTCTGAAACAGGACTTAGGTTCCCTTGCAGCTTCAGCAGCTTGTATCAATAAGACCTTCTTGTCTGTCTGACAGTTAGGGTCAAGGAGTTCTATACTCTGCTGCTGAAGGAGTAACTCAGATTTGGGATAACGGATGTTTGCGGACTTGAGGTGACTGATTCATTTTGACTCAAATTCTGGTACACTCAGTGTGGATATCCAGTTCTGTCTCGAACAACAGGCAAAGAGAAATGTCTTCTATTAATGAGCATCTGTAATTGCTTGCAATACACGTGAATGGGAAGGCCCTTATACTGCCTGGGAGATTAGTCAGGTAAGCCTTTTAGCAAGAATTTCCATCTAATTTATTTAGATCCCTGGATGAGGAGACCCTGAGCTCTGGCCTTATAGTCTACGTAGATATGTCTTAGGAAATAAAGACAGTAGTAATTCTATGTTTATTTGAACTCTGACCTTTGCCCTTAAGCAAGCAATCCAGTAGGTCTCTTTCTAAAGAAGCAACTCTTCCTCTCTTCTGGTAGGGACTTTTTCAGCATCTGTTGCTACTGACAGCTTCTGAAATCAGGCTTCACAGTTGGAAGCTGCCTTCCTTTTGTTGTGTGTAAATATGAAACAGCTACTAATTTATGACTGAGGTGACCCGTGGTGTTCAGAACTTGACATATTTTGATGTTCAAATGCTGCTTTTGTTAGTGTGAGCATAAACTCTGTGGTTTAAGATGACAACAGTGGATGGAAAGGTTACTGCATGTTTATTCCCAAAACTCTGATAGCTGTAGCTGAGGGTTTCACCCAACAAGGCAAGCACAACCTTCAGTAGCTTTCCCAGATTTTTGGGAAATCTGAGGTTCACCTTCAAGATGAGTGTGTTTAGAAATTTTGGACACAGTTTAAGTTGCTCCCACATCTGTTCTCTATGGAAGCTATACTGACACCAGAAGCTGCAATGCTCTATGGGGAAAAAATCATCCCTTGAATATTTTAAAGGGGCAATGATATTGTTTGTGTTTTAGCAGAATCTGAAATATTTTAGCATCTCCAGAAATGTTCTTGGATTCCAAGTGCTTTGTCTCAATTAAGAAACAGGTTTTCATGACTAGATTTATATGTCCTGCTTTGTTAAATCCATCATTAGGCAGATCAACTAAGCTTAAAAATGGGAAAGGCACATTCTTTAAGGAAAATAACTGAAACCATTGAAAAATATTAAATAATTGCAGCTCAAACCCCAGTTGTACTGGGGGAGGATCAAACTATATTTTTGTAAATCTTTAAAAGAAAAAAAATCATAATTGTAAAAGCAGTCTTCAGGTTAAGTAACTTGAAATGAGTTGCCCAGACTCAGTAATAAAATGTTTGAGTCATAATCTCATAATTTATGATTTTTTTCTCCCTTAATTTCCACTGCCTTTTGAAAGCAGTTTTATGATTTAACAGGAGAGAGAGGAAGCGTGTTCTAAAAATAAATATTAAGTGCAGTAAAAGTGACAGTAATGCCTTCTGCTTTTGTAAGCAGATCAAGATAATACTTTTCCTGCTTGTGCCTTTGCTGTTTTCTGTCTACAGAGCAATCTAGAGGAAAATGGCTGCCTTTTTACTTTATTAATCCAGGGGATAAACTACCATGTATTTAGCAGAATTTGGTGTAATGCATTCACTGTGCCACACTGGGGTTCATTACTGGCTGAGGTGCTCAGATGTTTGATGTTAGTTTTTTACTTGTAGTCTGAGTTATCTCTTGAGTGCCAGTTGAAATATTTGATTCTTTAAGAGTAATCTACAATACTGCTAATCATGCCAATATCTTTACACTTTTGTCAAGTGTGAAGTTAAATCAGCTAGAATGTAATGAAGATTTTTAATTACTTAAGAGATTTCATGCCTAGATTCGTGATGCTTTAGGGTACAAATGCAGTGTGTGGTGTTCCCTGGGGAATTTCCATACTACTTTGAGAAGAAGAGTTCAGAGAATTCTCTGAAGCAATCCTGTACTGCATTGTTTGCCATGAACAGCAGATCAAAGAAATTCTTCCAGTTTTAGTTTAAGAGAACATTATAGGTTAGTGATAGGTTGTCACAGAATTTTAAGGGAGCGAAGGAATTTGAAAGAAAATCTTAGAAGGCGCATATTTTATTTGTGAAAGATCATGCAGCATGGATACATATTAATTGGTAAGTGTTGTCTTCCTGCATTGCTTAAAAATGCTGATTTTATAATCTAAAGAAAAAAAAGGTAGTATATGCTGTTTTTTATAATTAAAGAAATCAGCAACACATTTTTAGATTAGCAAATAGCTTATTTGATTCCATCTTTAAAAGTGACAACCTATTATAAATTGCCTGAGAGAGATAATGATACCAGCAAGGTAAGAATTGGGATTTTTTTTATCTGGGCTTAGAGTTTTTGGGTTTTTAATTAATTGTGAGGAAATAAGAGAAAAATCCTTTAGAGACATTAAACTCTAATAGTGATAGAGACAGGGATCCCTTTTTTCAAAATCATATCTTTGCTAAATGAAAATTCAGTAGAAAAAATCAGTAGAAACTCCAGAAGTCTTTCAGTTTTAATATTGTGATAATATTAAGAGGAATTAAATGTTATGTGTCCTTGAATATGATTATTTTCCAAGCTATATGGATATAAAACAAGATTTAAGTCTTTAGAAAAAAATAGGACTTCTCATGGTAGTACACTTAAGCTGGAGAGCTAGAAGATGGACCAAACAGCTTTCTGTTTTAGATGACTTAATGAAGCAAGCAAATGACAATTCTATAAAGAGATTAAAATGTCATACTGCAATTGAGGTTTGTCTGTCTGCATCTTGGATATTACAGGGTAGCTGAATTTACAGGTGGGACTCATATATTTTTTTACACCTGTGGTGCACTTTAAATACAAATTATTGCCCACCCCCCTTCCTTTGTTTTGAGTTCTGCTTTCTTATCAGTGTAAAATACCTGACAGTATTCTGATATGAGGGTGCTCTTTTCCCTAGTTCATCACCTATCTTTGTGAAACCAACGTGGTGTGAGTGCAGTATTCAAAGTGGGTGGAATCTCCTTGAATAAAGCAGCAGATGGAGGTGCCAACAGTCAGCAGTAAAGATAATGGTAACTTTTGCATTTCTTTTTCAGTTTTCTTTCTCTTTGAAAAAAGTTTTATTCCTTGATCTCTCTTCTTCCATTGAGTTATGAGAGAGATGAATGTATCTGAAGTATTACTACTTAACAATTGGAATGTTTCTTGATGTTCAGTGGTGGTATGCAGTTAACTTAAGAGAGCATCAGAGGAGAATACCTGGCATTTGTTTCTAGCTTATAAAGCCAAGGAGTTTTTTGTTGTTTCACCTCTTCTCGGTAGGAGGTAGGAGCTTGAACCCAGACTGTTACATGTGAAATTGCCTGTATGGTTTTCTCACAGGTCAGTTGCAAATTTCTGGTATTGCCCTAACCCTGCTCGCTAATAACACGGTAAAATAGCTCTTATGCAACAGAGCTGATTGGAGGAAAAAAAGCAAGGCAGCCAGGAAATGTCTGTGCATTTCTTAGAAGTAAAAATTGAGGAAAGGTGCATTTCAAAGGTCTGGGTCACTGTTTGGCTTTGGTTGGTCTTCTCTTTGTACTGAAGTGTCTTGCGCTTCTCTGTTTCTTGGGCTCAGGTGTATCTCATGTTCTGACTCTAGCGCTGCAAGAGCTCAGTTTGCTCTGTAAGAGAGATGTCAATGGTGTTGGCATGCTCTATGACCTGCTCAGATCTCGCTGGCTGCAAGCACTGCTAAAGGTAAGGTACCAGACAGCTGGGAAAGTAAAGGTCACCTACAGAACAATCCCTAGGGAATAGCTACTTCATTTTGCCATATGAGGACAATAAATGCTTATTTACAGTAAGTGCTGATAGTCCTGATGTCAGTTCTAAAATCAGCAGTCACAGTAGACAAAACCACTTATGCTTTAAAGGAAAATAAAGTATTCTCTTCCATAATGTCCTAGACATTTAGGCTCTTCTACTTTACGTGTCAGTATTAGGGCCAGGGGCCAGACACATCATTGCTCAGTTGTCTTTCCTGTTCTTAAATTTCTGTATAGCCATACATCCCACATAGCTATGCATCCCACTTCTTGGCCTGTGACACTGTATTTTATTTTGCATCCCATTCATCTGATGTGTAATTGAAGATCTTATATTGTTAGAGAACGGAGTTTTGACTGGTGTTTCTATCTTGAGAAGAATTTTATCTCTGAGACAAATTCTGTAAAAATTCTGCTTTTCTTTAAGAAGGGTTTTTAAAGTCTTTGATTTTTAAAGAAGAGCTTCTACTGGATAAGAATGCTCATAAGGGCATTTTAAATGCAGCAATTATGCCTTCAACTAGAGGAAGGAAACAGGCTACAAATCAGAGAATTGACTGTCAGGCCATTTAACTGTGTAGACAGCTTTTCTTCTAGGAAAATTCAAAACTACAGTATAACTGGCTAGCTACCTGATAATATGGAAAGACATTGAGTTCAAGACTGAATTCCAGATGCACCAGAGATTAAGAATTTAGATTGCAGACTCTGGGGCTCTAGTTGGACTGAGAAGTTTCCAGAAATAGTGTTGTCCATTGCCTGTCATGTATGTATCTATATGATCATGTGAACTGGTCAATGTCATCATTGCCTTATTTTGTCTGTCATGGCATACAACAGATTTATGAATGCCTCCAACACTATCTTGGAAAAAGACCAGCTCCTGTCACGCTGCAGGCACGTGCATTGAGTCGTGAGGTGAGAATGTATGCACAGTGGATTGCTTTACTTACCCATACCAAATGAATGGACTCTGCTGCAGTTAAGTGTTCTGGTATTTATTCTGTGTCCCAGGTCTAAGTACAGTATATAAACTCGAAACTCTCCTTTTACATTTGTAAAACTACTCACCAGCCCTTACTGTGGTGAGGGGGGGAGGCATGAGAAATGGGCACAGCTGTGGTTGCTGAACTACGCAAATCCTGGCCAGTGTAATGAACACAGACGTTAATTGTTTAATCACTGACCATGTATTTTTCTTCCCATGTAACTCTGTGGTTCAGTGTTATGGCTACAATCAAGCAGACTTATGTGAGGATATTGAAAAGCTTTTTAGATTTTTCTAATTATAATAGCTGAATTCTAAATCTTTTAATTAGTGGGAGAGTTAATGACAAAGTAGAGAAACTGAGACTAGTGATGAAATTGGTTGAGAGATGGGAGCAAACACTGATTTAGAGCACATGGCACTGTGCCTGAACTAAATTAAGCCTGAGTGTTGTGCAGCTGTGGTCATATTGTCCAGTTCTAGAGCAAACCATATGGACATCCTCTGACTCACATAACATGAGGGAGCTTTACACTGTCTCCATTCCTTTACATTCAGTGTAGAGCTTTCTAAACGAATTGTCCTCTAGAATCCATCTCTGTGCTTTCTTTCTTACATTTATCAGGTGGTAGAGTTACTGCATGAAGCCCCTCAGTCAGGAGAGATCAAAGAGCTAAAGCGGCTACTGCGTTCTCCACACTTAAAGGCAAGTCCTGCATAAGGAAAGAAAAAGTTTGCTCATGAAACTGTCTGCAGTGGGAATGGAAATGGATGGGCAGCTGTTCACAAGAATTGGTAAAGGAGCCAGAAGAGACATAGTTTACTAGTGATGAACTAACCTGATCATGAGATCAAATGCGGACTGTGTATCTGAAGTACCTGCACTGGGCTGCATTTTACTTAAGGCTGTGTTTGAAAGTTGTCACTTACAAAGTTTTAAATAATGGGCAGTTAATGCACATGTATAAATCAAATTTTCATTGCAATTGCAGAACTTGCATTCTTAACATAAGAGCTCCAAACAGAAATATTTTGTCTTTTGAAGGTTTTTCACAAGAAACAGAGGAACTGCTCTTAAAACTTCATGGTTTGATTTTTTTGGTGGAAAGAAGAAAATGTCAGTATGCGCAAGGGATGTGTGTTCACAAAGTAACACATTCAGTGATTTCTGTTTTCTGACCAGTCGCTGTTTAAAGCTCTGCTATTGTATGATCTTTGCTTATGGGTTGGTTGGTTTGCTTGTTTTCATTTGTAACAGGCCTTGCTATCTGCTCATGATACTGTGGCCCAGAAAGATTTTGAACCAACTCTTCCACCACTGCCAGACAACATACCTGAAAATGAAGAAGCTATGAGGATTGTCTGCTTAGTGAAAAACAACCAGCCGCTGGTGAGGGACTTTCCTTGTGTCTGTCAATTTTTTTTAAACTTAGAAAGACTTAATAATGCATTGGATGCATACTGGTTTCTTCCCAGGAATGTCATGGGGATTGTGTGCGTTCTTGTCCCGATTTTACAGAATCACAAGAATTGTTGAGGTTGGAAAGGACCTGAGAAGACCATCTAGCCATGCACGGTGTGGGTGTAGGTTGTTCAGTGCCTTGTCTGCTCAGGGTTTGAACATTTGGCAGATGTATTTTCATTATATGAGATAAAACCAAACTGGATTGAGAGTTAGTCCCATGGCCAAAACAGAAAGGAAGGGAGGAAAGTTCTTTAGTAATCATTTGTACTTATAAGCAGCAAACATTGTATAGCTTAGCTAATCTGTTTTAGGAAAAGGCAGCTGTAATATTGAAGATAAAAAAAGATTCCCAACTGTCAATCAATGAGGTTATTTTAGTGTGATGGAAGTTGAAGACATTGAAGGGCTTACTACTAATACATTATGGCCCTGGAAACTACAAGTCTGTCAGTCTCACTTCAGTGCCTGGTAAAGTTAAGGAGGAGATTATTCTGGGAGGTATTGAAAAACACCTGAGGGACAATGCAGTCATTGGTCACAGCCAGCACGGCTTCCTGAGGGGAAAGTCCTGTTTATCAAACCTCATTTCCTTTTATGACAAGGTAACCCATCTAGCTGATCAGGGGAAGCCAATTGATGTAATCCTTTTGGAATTCAGTAAAGCTTTCAATACTGTCTCTCAGAGTATCCTTCTGGACAAAATGTCCAGCACACAGCTGGATCAACACATTATGGGATGGGTGAGCAAGTGGCTCAAGGGTTGGGCAGAAAGGGTTCTAGTGAGTGGTGTTACATCAGACTGGGGACTTGTCAGTAGTGGGGTTCTGCAGGGCTTCATCCTTGGCCCTGTGCTCTTCAACATCTTCATAAATGACCTAGATACAGGACTGGAAAGGGTTCTGAGCAAGTCCGTAGAAGATACAGAACTGGGAGTAGCGCTTGACACCTTTGAGGGCAGGGAAGCCCTGCAGAGAGGCCTTGACAAAGGAGAGGGCTGGGCAATCACCAACCATGTGAAGTTCCACGAGGGAAACTGCTAGATTCTTCACCTGGGATGGGGCAACCTTGGATGTATGGACAGACTGGGGAATGAGGTGCTGGAAAGCAGTGCTGTGGAAAGAGACCTGGGGTCAGTGGCAAGCTGGATATGAGTCAGCAGTGCCCTGGCAGCCAGGAAGGCCAAGTGTGTCCTGTGAGGTATCAGGCCCAGCATCCCCAGCCGGGCAAGGGAGGGGATTGTCTTGCTCTGCTCTGCTCTGCACTGGGGCAGCCTCACCTCCAGTGCTGGGGGCAGTTTTGGGTGCCATGAGATAGGAAAGACATGAAACTATTAGAGAGTGTCCAAAGGAGGACCATGAAGATAGTGAAGGGCCTTGAGGAGAAGCTGTATGAGGAGCAGCTGAGGTCACTTGGTCTGTTCAGCCTGGAGAAGAGGGAAGAGGGAGACCTCACTGCAGTCACAACTTCCTTGTGAGGGGAAGAGGAGGGGCAGGCACTGATCTCTTCCTTCTGGTGACCAGTGACAGGACCTGAGGAAATGGCCTGAAGTTGGGTAAGAGGAAGTTTAGGTTGGATATTAGATAAAGGTTCTTCACCCAGAGGGTGGCTGGGCACTGGAACAGGCTCCCCAGGGAGGTGGTCCCAGCACCAAGCCCAACAGAGCTCAGGAAGCTTTTGGACAATGCTCTCAGACACAGGGTGTGACTCTTGGGGATGGTGCTGTGCTCTTGGGGATGGCCAGGAGTTCAACTCAGTGATCCTTATAGTCCCTTCCAATTTAGCTTATTCTATGATTCTGTGGTTATTGCTATATCCATGTTGTGGTAAAAAGGCTGTATCTCTCAAGGACTTTGTGTCAGTGTGAAGATCAGACTTGTGGTATGGAAGGAAACTTACTGGGGTCCTTTGGTGATTGATGTGTTTTTTCTTTGTTCTCACCTGCCAGGGTGCCACCATTAAACGCCATGAAATAACAGGTGACATAACGGTTGCCCGTGTGATCCATGGTGGGCTGGCAGACAGAAGTGGTATGTGGAATTTGAAACAAAGTGATACATAAAACTGAACTTGAGATATTTGAAGTAAGATAATACCTTAGCTTCTACAGTTAATCTTCCATCATAGAGCAAGATGATATGCACATGGGACAGCACTGTAAACAGTGATACATGGCAGTGACTTTGATTCCAACTTGATAAATTTTCAGGTGAATTTGCTGTTTTAGACTGAGTTGATGTAGGAATCCAGTTTTCATTTTATGTTCTTGGCACCAATATCTGGATATCCCAAACTGCAGTGTAGTATGAAATGCAGCATATTCCCTAATGGAGAAATGGTAAACACTGGTGATTCTACAAGATAATGGGCTTTAAGGAATATGTAATAATACTTCTTGGCACTACTCTACTAAACACCTTGCTTAGCACTAGTAGCTAAGCAATCTTGCAAGGAGTTACCTTGGAAATGTTACTACTTTGTCATCCTGGAATTGAATGTGTTCCATGTCCCTTAGGAAATGTAACGTAATTAAAGGGTAAAACATCAGAAGTAAAATTCAACTGTAATCATTATAAAATAGTTCATTTTAGTATTTTCTGGCCTTTGCGTAGAGAAGAAAACCCAACTTGCAGAAAATACCCAATTAAGTTCCTAGTTCGACTAATATTTTTATTGAATTAAAGGAACATGGAAAAGAAAACAATATTGTTTAACAATATTTAAGACTTTAAAGGACAGAGAGGAGTCCCAGGACCTCCCACTGCACCTGGAGTTTTTAGGGGTCTGATTCCAAGTCTCATGGTCTATTAATATAGGCTGGTTCCTAATTTACTTTGGGAAATGGAGCAATATTAAAATGCTTATGCTAATTTTAAGGCAGATCATCAGTAGATTGTAAAGATGTCATATGGGGGAGTGGGAAGGATTATGCAAGCTCCTTGTGACCTGCAGCAGTCTGCAGTCCCATCCAGGGGCAGTGCAGCCTGAATCCAAAATGCCTTCCTCCATACATGGTGCAGGAGAATTTTAATGCTGACTTACAAACCTGTGATATTTCTGTGTAACCCTGCCTTGCCTATCCAAGATAAATCATGCTGTGAAAAAACTCCTGCTGCTGTTTTCATATTTGTTTTCATGGTAGGATTGCTGTATGCTGGAGACAAACTGGTGGAAGTAAATGGAGTTGCTGTTGAGGGACTTGAGCCTGAGCAAGTCATTAATATTCTGGTATTTAATATTTTTAAAATATGTTTTCTATTTTGTACCTTAAGATTATTTGTATGCTTGCTCTTTTACACTCTCTTGTATATAAGAAAGCCTGAAATTTTTAACAGAAAATTCAGATTGTTTCCTTACTGTGAATGTAGTTCACAACTGTTAATGAAATCAGAACATATGAAACATATGAATTAAATCAAACTTCTGTTCTGGACAGAAATTACCATTCCATCTGCAGCTTCTGGAAAAAAATACTAATTTATTCAGCCTTCACTGATTCATAACATTTTCTAGAAGTGCCACTCAGAAATATTCCACAAGAAAGTAGTGGAAAGCTGCCATTCTAATAAGAGTCCATGTTACAAAATGCACTAAAGCAGAGTGAATGAACTTGTAAGCTACACACCTTACCTTGCAAGAAAAGGGCAGTGTAATTACTGCTGTCAAAATTCTCATGAAGAAATCTGTTGAGATGTCCCTATTTTGTCATTTTGCGTACAATTTTTCAGGGTTCTTGACTGCAAAGTGTTAAGTGCCAGCCAGTGAGATATTTCTGTGTGTAATCATACCAAGTCTATGTGCAATTGCCATGGTTGTGTCATTTCTAGGTATAAGAAATACAAACTCAATTGGAATGCTTAATTACTAAATTATGTCCCTCCCCCATTATATCACCCATCTAACCAGACCCTGCCACTAATTTAAATAAGATTTCAGTACAAAAGTCTGGTATGAATCAATGCTGAAATTACAAATACTTACAATGAAACATAGGTTGCATTAAATTAAAAAATATTTAGCAAAACTTTGACATTTCATTTTTGAGTTTCCTCTTGGAAAAAATACAGTATTGTCACATTGGCTCTACCTGAATTCTCTCTGTAACACAAACATTGCAGTATCCTCAAAGCCATGCTGTGTTGAGCTTGTCTTGCCTATGTTTGATTACTTGTGTTGAATACCAACCACATTTAAATTCTTTTCTAATCATTTAGGCCCTGTCTCAGGGGACAATTATGTTCAAATTAATTCCAGTTTCTGATCGGCCTGTCAGCAACCAAACAACAGTAAGAAACATTCTTTTTCTTTTCCCAGGCTGGTAGCAGTAGTGCCTAATTGTGTGATACAAAGACATGGTGTTGCCTGGAAGTTTATTGCAATCCCTAAAGTGTTACCTTGCCTTTATGGCTGCCTCTCAGCTGACATCAATATGTTGTTGCTGAAGCAGTAAAAACAGTAAGTAGAAATGTAACTGTGTAATAAAGACACTTTCAGGGTGTTCTACAAGTTGAAGGTCAGTTCTTTTCATAATATATGAAATAAATGTTTTATTTTTTTTTTTCTCATTTAATGAACAGAGAGTGTTTAAGGCTTGCTCTGGTTTTTAAAACTTCACTTCATCATTAGACTGAAGTTGCAGCAATATCTGGCCCTGTGATTGTAAAGCACACGTTGTATCCATTCTAAATTTGGCTTCCGCTCACTCTTGTATCTTTTCTTTACTAGCTGTATGTGCGAGCAATGGCAGATTACTGGCCCTTGCAAGATCCTGCCATACCATGTGCTGATGCAGGTTTGCCTTTTAAAAGGGGTGAAATACTCCAGATTGTGGACCAGAATGACGCTCTCTGGTGGCAGGCCAGGAAAGTTTCAGATCTCAGTGCCTGTGCTGGACTCATACCCTCAAATCATCTTCTTAAAAGGTAAAAAAATAATAATTTTCCTGATTTCTGGTTTAAAAATTAGCCAGCTATTCAAACTGTTATTTAAAATTTTCATAAGTTTTGTAGCAGTATGATTCAGAGTGACATCTGACAAACATCTTTCCTCTTTCTGATCTCTGATTTCTTGCTCTTTTTCCCTTAAGAGCACCTGTGTGAGAAGAAGCTTTTAAAAGCATCTGTATAATCTCAATTTGCCATTTAGGAAATTAGCAGCACTTGTCCAGTCTCCATGCTGGTTACTAAGACATCTGGTGTAGTGTAGCAGCTGAAAGATGTGTGGAAATTGAGGGCCTGACTACTAAATGACCATCATCTATGATGAAAAAAAAGCAAGGAAGAGTGGGTTACTAAAAGCATAGTATATTTTCAAAGATGTCCTGTGACGCATGAGTGACCTCTTCAGCTTTGGCCAAAACTGAGTAGACAAGTTTAGAAGAACAGAGAAAATAAAAACACTCAAGAAAGAACAAGGATTGCCTATTATTTTCTGCATAAATAGACCATTATTTTTACACTACATGCATTCAGAATCAGAGCTTACACTGCTGTAGAAAACTTTTCTGATCCTTTAACCGCATGTCCTGTGGTCCCCTCAGGATAACGTAAGGCCATGCAGTAGCACATGATAAACTTCACTTTGTAATAAATATAAACCTACCTGCAGTCTGTATAATGCAAGGTGAAATCAAACTGGGTTGTGATTTAGGCTGCAGGAGGATCTGTGTAGTAATGGAGGCAGTAGTACTACTACCCCTACCAGTAGCACACTCTTCTACTTCCAGGAGTCTGTACCACAGTATGGCTTAGCTTCCTGTATTTTTATATAAATTCTTAGTACTTCTGGGCTGCTGATTCGGAAATTTGAATACTTCTGAAAGCACATTGGTTTTATGTCAGGTCTTTGCAGTGGGGTAAAACATTGGTAATGTTTCAGTTCTTGCTGTCTTCTCTCAGTTCAGTACTGATCAATCTTACATGTAAGCAGTGAATCTGACTGGAGCATAATGTGCTTGGACTGTTTTGTTTCTTTAACTGTGATAAATTTATTTCTATGTAGGAAGCAGCGAGAATTCTGGTGGTGTCAGCCCTTCCAGCCCCACCTCTGTCTCAAATCATCAATGTGTGAGTGAAAAGTTACTTGAGCAATACAGCAGGAAAGAAAGATCTTGTCTCTGTTTCAGGGATACTGAAATAAAAGCTTATACAATTCAGCTTAATTCAAAGACATTGTTCCTGGAGCCATATTGTAACCTTCAACTGTGTTAACTATCCCCAGAAACAAAAATACTGGCTGATAATTGTACCTGGAGCACTGATAGTGAAGATAGTTGTCTCCAGTGTACTTGAGATCTGACTATAAGAGAAGGTGTGAATTCAACTTCTTCTAAAGTCTCTAAGTTCTAGGACCTCCCTAGGCCAGCCAGTTCTCTCTAGGAGAATTGGCTGTAAGTCTTGAGGTGACAATTGCACTGGCCTGGATTTCTGGGGACACAGATACCAGCTCTGCCACTGAGAAGTGCCATGTTTGGAATGTTTCTTTGCCATCAAAGCTATTGAGAAAATAAAAGAACTTATTTTCTTGAGGTCTAAGATAAGCTATGCTGCCCTTGAATTTATTCATGGTAAAAATCCAGAAATATTATCCTCTGCCAGCTATAATTTTCTGTAAATATGTAATTATTCCCAGAAAAAGAATGTTCTTCCTTTTTCTTCTGTCCCCATTTCTTTCTATGGTTCTTTATAAAATTTTTCTCTCACGATAAATCCCAGAGGGCTAGTGTTTCATTCCCTAGGATTCTTCTTGCACTGATTGCTTTGCTTGCTCGAGCTGAGGCTCTCTTTCACCATAATTTTATTGCATTTTAACTGCTTCAATGGATATGCTGTGAGCAGTAAGCACTGTGGAAGAAGGTAGGAAATCACATCTGGACAGCATTGCATTTCTGTGTCTGGAACCAATATGACACATGGTATTACAGGCTTTTAAAAAAAGTTATCAGAAATTAGGCATTTTGATAAATACATGCAGAAGAAGCCCAAGTTCTTGGCATTTTGTGTGCTTAACATAATTGAAATCCAGCCTATTTTCACCTAAAGCGGTAGATGCATGCATTGTCTTAAAGTGGAAATCTTAGCTGTGCATTATCTGTGAGGGAAGTGACAGTTTGGATGGGTTCTTTGAGGAAAGAAAGAGGAAATTTTGTCTTTCTCTTTTCTTCTCCCTTTCTCTCCTAGAGCAGCTCCAAGAGAGCATTTCTTTAAAGGATACATATGGGCAGAATGTGATTGGCACATACTCTGACAATTGCCCTGTAACTGGAAAATAGCTCCTGCTGAGCCCATCTGGAAGGGTGTGCAAGAATAAAACACAAACAGTGCTGTATTGTGAGCCCATGAGATTGTCCAAGCTCATGTGATCACTTTTCCAGGACATAAATTGATGTAGTCTGGGGATTGAGAAAGAGCTGAATTGATCTTTTCGTTATCTTCCTTGTAAAAGTAATAATAAAAATAAAAAGCAAAATATTTTCCTTGAGTGTAGCATGTTGGAAAGATACTTAAAAGCTATAAGACAGAAAATTATGTTCCCTAATGGTAATACTTAATAAATAGATATCTACTAGATAAACAGATTGACAGGCATGTTAAACCTTTCATTATTTCAAGAGGAGAATTCAAGTTAGATGCATTTGTCTCTCTGCCACAAGCCCTTCAGAGCACTCACTTAAGAGTATTTGCTCACTGTAATACAAAGAACATCATTAAATTGGAGTTAACAGTTAAAATCCTTAAAGATGTGTAAAGATGATTTGAGCTTCACATATCTTCTTTCTGTGTCTGAGTTCAGTCTTGTAAGATCTGTAAGGGTGTTTTTCCTCTCCAGTGTTTTTCTGATTCAGATGAATTTTTTTCCCTTGTGTTGATCTGTAGAGGATGACATGCAGATTGATGAAAAGTGTGTGGAAACAGGTAACTGAATACATTTGAGATTATTTTATTTGCTTCAAGGCAGTAGCTAGTTAAAAGCCTCATTTCCTAGATAAAACCACTCATTATCCTAGTGAACTTAATGGTAGAAAATTCTATTTTTCATACCCTGGAAAACTCATCTAATACTAGTCTATTAAAATGACCTGTTTGCAGTTATGGTGTACAGTTCTTATAGTCAAGTGTTTTGACCAGCACAAAAATATTTGCTTGAATGAGATCCAACCACTTTGATTCAAGTGTTGGATTGTGGCTGTAAAGTTACCATATTTTTTTGTCTATTGCATATTTAATGCCACAGATTGTTGTGGTCTTGGAGAACCTACACAATTCCTTGTAAAGAAATCCCTGATCTTGGGAGAACAAGGAACAAGAGCAGGTTTTTACTTGTGAACACTGAGTGTAAAGACTGGTAGCTGGAGTAGCTCCCTAAAGTAGTGCAGTTCATTCTTCCTTCTCCAAGGTAATTCAGAAGCTCTTATGGAGGGATGTGATCCTGTAGGATTGTGTGAAAAGACATGAAGCAGTTAATTCAAGTATGGTGAGCTGTATTTTGCCACCTCAAGGTAGAGGGAGCTGGGGAAAGTATAACTGAGACAGACCGACAGAAGCTGGAAGACTGATTTCTGATTCTGATATTCATTAGAAGGAAAAGAATTAAACTTTGAATTTATTTTAATATCTTTGCTATCTGGATTACTAAACAAGATGAAGAAACGTTTGAGTCAGGTAAGTTTCTCTGACCAAACCCTAAATTCCTTGCTATTGTTCTGCTGTGAGAAGGGTCTCTAGAGACACCCTATCTAAGGGTCTTAGAAACAAGCAGGTGGCAAAAACCAAAATGCCACTTTAGCTTCAGACGCCATTCTGGCTTGAAAAGCCATTATGTAAAATCCTGTTGCTTTAAGTCTTCCTCTTGTTCTCTGATTACCTTGGTAGTAAGGTTTCTGTCCTCTTATCCCAGAAGTGTGAATGTTTCTTCTTGTGCATCAGTAGCAGATCTGTTTATCCAACCCTCGTCAGTTGTACCCGTGCAAGCTGTGACAGCAGGGCCTGCACTGATGTCAGCAGATAATTGGATTACCTTCAGTAATATGGAGGCCTGAATCCCCAGGGCCTGTAGGAGTTGATGTGGTAAAGAGGAAAGCTTCTTCTGGATTCCTGATTGTGGGCATGGCTGACATACAGGAAAGAAAAATGCTTATAAAAGTCATTATTTATGTATAAAAAATACAATCAATAAGTAGTTGTTTTTTTTTTAACCAAGCTGGTATGGGGGTTTTTGGTTGGTACTTTTTTTTTTTTTTTTTCCTCAATTAGGAAGTCGCTGCTTATTTACAGCATGTTGAGAGTTCTGCAAAACTTAAGTCTTCTAAAATAATACTTTCTCCACTAAAATAAAAGTACTGCTAAACTTCTCATTTGAGGTATTTGGTAATCTTGTGGAGAAGAGTGTCATTTTACCCTACATTTGCTCTTCTCCACAAGGTCTCTACTTGCCAGTTCTTCTTTCTGCACCTTCTCTTATCAGAAGTGGTTTGTTCTCTTCTACCTCTCAAGCAATGCCCAAGGCTTTTAAGGCATAACCAGCATGTCTGCAGGGCAGTCTTTTGTTTTCAGGCTAGGATGTTTCTGATAGCTGCACTTCGGGATTACTGTTGCAAATCCTGCTCAGTGCTGAGTCAGCTGTCGGCTGTCTCCACACAGCCAGAGGAATAAAGGTGCAAATATTTGCTATCCTACATTCTCCTTTAATCAGTAGTTGCAGATTTTGCACTACAATACTGAAACAGATGCTGCAGTTCTTGCATTCTTTGGGAACTGAGAAGTCATGCTCAAAGGAGCATATTTTAGACTTAATGTCTGTAGTACCTGTTTTCTACATTCCTGAAACACATTGGATAATGCTGGTTGGATTTTTTGTTAGAGCATAGTATAGACTGTTTTCTCAAAACTAATTGTTTTATATCTGTCTCTATCTGAATCTGCAGAGGAGCTTAAAGAAGGTAACACTAACATTTTTCTTCCTGTCTCTTTTAGCAGTAATTGAATAGAATTTATCTGTGTTTATGCTTTAGCAGGAACTGCCACTTTTCTTGCAATACCTAGTAGCTGAATTGCTTGTTCCCTGTACGATTCTACATTGCACTCCATACCATAGAAGACAGGGTGGATAAAGCAGAAATATTTAAACATGTTTGAATGATGACTCAAGAGACTTGAAGATAGATGGGCATGTATCAGCTGAACATTACTCTGAACATTGTCCTGAATGAGTAGTGTTGTGCCAAGGAGTTTTTTCCACAATCATTAACTAGTTGTTAGTACACATAGAAATGTAGGAATAAAACTATATTGTAAAGGTACAAGTAATGAAGAGTGTATAGACGTGAAAGGGCAATTAACATGCATCTAATTTTGTTTCAATACTTCCATGCTTATGAGATAATTGTAAATCAGAGAGTGCTAAAAGCATTTAAAACCTTTGCAAATTAAAATAATGTTTTTCCTTGGAACAAATACTGCTTTTAAATATATGCCTATGTCTTCTGTATCTCATTCTTGCTTTAACAAGGCCTAAATAAAGGAAATGCACAGCTTGGATAAGTACATGTGTGGTTAGGGGAAAATGAGTACTTTTTAAAAAGAAAGCTAAACACTGGCACCATTTTTTCCTTGGTTATTTGTTTTCAAATCACCTTTCTCAAATAGCTTCTATACTTTCTGAACATTGATTTATTGGAAAATTGGTATGTTTGAGCCTTATATGAGAGATTTAATAAAAAAAGCAGAGTTTTCGAAGTCTCACCTGAATAGTGAAGCCTTCATGATGAACAGCATGAGAATGAGGACAAAGAGAATTGGAGGAAACAGGTCAGGCTCACATGTTAAAGCACAGATATCACTGATCCAAAGAAGAAAAAGTAATAAAATCAGGTCTTCATTTTGCCTGAAAGATCTGAGCAGACACAGGTTGCATTTTCCAAACATGCTATGGGGCAAGAAACTGAGTTACAAATTTTTTATTTCTATTTTTCAATTTCAAAACATTGTCTGTCATGTGGATATCTTGGGAATGAAACAAGTAGGAAATACCAAGGACGTTCTATGTTTATTTTTTCTTACAATAACCCTTTTGAATTGGTCATTGGTCATGAGAAATATTTTGATATTATGGAGTATTGTGCTTTTAAAATTATGTTAGGCATCATACTTCCATATATTTACTGAAACTCCTTTTTTCCTTGGGATCAGCAATAACTGTTTGCCATTGAGCTTTTAAGCTTTCTCTTTTATTTTTTATTTCATGAGTATTTGTTCTTTGTATTCTAGAAGAGGAAGAGTTTGGTGAATTTGGTCAACGAGTCTTTATTGGTATGCAATGACTAAAGATAAGTAAAACGTTTGGGACTTGATCTAGATTAAGTGCTTGGTGCTTGTCTGAAGTTCAATAAAAAGCTTTGTTCTTTATATCACCTAAAGACTTACTAAATGGAATACAGCTTACTCTGTTTTCCAAACATCAGGAAGTCTCATTCTTCCTAATAATGCTCAATCTCTCCATTTAAATCTTCCTTTTAGGTTTCTGCAGAGACTTGACCACTGATATTTAAACTTGACTTCATGAATCTTTTGCTCAAAAGCATTGTCTGTCATCCACCGAGAATAATCATGAGGGCTTTCATTAGAAAAGTACATACTTCATATGTGAAGTTTTCAGAGTTGGATGGTCAAGTGGAGAACCTACCTCTACGGTTATTAAACCATAGTGACCTTTAAAATACATGTTCTGGGGGCTGGAGCAAATTTTCCAGACTTGCCTCATGAGAGTGAACTACTTACACTATCAAAACAAGTTGACCTGTTCCCTAGGGATGCCTCAGGTAGATAGAAACTTCTCCTCCAGCTTGTTTTGGGGATCTTTCAGAAGTCGTTAATTCTGGGCTAATTTTCAGGTGACTTTCAATGGGATTTTATCTACTCTGTAGCTGTCATTTAATGCTCAGAGATTCTACCAAGCTGACATATCAAGTGCAGCAATGAAATTCACTAACCTACACCTTGCAAAAATCTCAGAAAAGGTAGTATGTTGTGTGGCTTAGAAAGAGGCCCTCTGGGCTGAAGAACTAGTTGCCTGCATGTGGGGTGTATTTTACAGCACTGTGCCTTTGCCCCATCCAGCTGGATTCCGCAGAAGCATGCGGCTGTGTCGCAGGAAGGCCCGGCTCAACCAGCAGTCCTGCTACTCCCGCTGCCCCAGCAGCTGCTACAGCACCCTGGCAGCTCCCTACGAAGAGGTGGTCAGGTACCAGCGGCACCCAACAGACCGGCACAGACTAATTATCCTCGTGGGTAAGAGCTAAACGACCTTCGCAGGCAAATTTCAGCAGGGGCTTCCTGCTGCTGATTGCAGTGCTGACTGTGTAGGCAGTTCTCAAAGCAACACTTCAAGAATTATGGTAATTTGACTCCATTATTGGGGTTAAAGTTTAATGCAGGTATCATTTTCTTTGCTTGAGATAATGAATGTTAAAAACCAGTAATAATAAAGTCCTTAGAAGAAGCTGGTTATGAATCCTGGTTGATAACAGATTTTATTAGGGAAGTGGTTCAGTTTTATATTCAGCTGTGACTGAAAATTATGAGAAAACATTGGTAACTTAATAGAAAGCATCTTTATTTGGAGGCATTTCTTCAATCAGTGTTAAATGCATAGATATGACATAATAAGAAGAATATTTAACTCCAGACTAGAACAATCTCTATCATGGACAGTATGGAAAGATGCCTTTAATAATGTTTGTTATAGGACATACTGTATTAAGTGGGCTGCAGGCTCTCAAGGAGACTTTAATTGTAGTGACTGAAGGGAAGATGCTGTTCTGCACTGTTCTATGGTCCTGATAAAGCAAACTGAGTAAAGGCAAATCCACTGTCCTTCCTAAGTCTGGAAGAATTGATAATTTTTTTTCTTTTAAAATAGTACTGCTGAGTTGCCTCCTGGGGATGGCTGTATTGCTGGGGAGTGATTTGTACCCTGTCAGTAATATTAGCTGCTCTTCCAACTTCCCAGGTCCCGCAGGAGTTGGTGTGAATGAGCTAAGGAGAAGGCTAATCACAAGTAACCCACGAGAGTTTCAAAGTGCCACACCTCGTATGTAATGCTTCTCCTCTTTCCTCTCCTACCCCTATTCAAATATGAATAGGAAATGCCAAGTACCTTCCTCTTGCCTTTGTGTATTTATACACTCTTTGCTCTAAGGCTGTTCCTTCAGCTCTGCTGAAAGCCAGTACTGTTTGCTTTCATAAGGGTTAATTTAAAATATAATTTATCTCATTTTGGCAAATGTATGTTCAAATTCCAGCTTCTGAAACCATTAAAAGCTTTATGGAGGTGAAAAGTTATCTGCATGCTTTGGGTTAATTTTGGTGTTAACTTTTCCTAGATCTCAAAAAAAAAAAAAAGAACATTTCTTGGAGATATTTCAAGTTCTTAGGGTTTAAGTGCTCAGGTATGAGAATGAAGACAACAGAAGTTGGTGCTTAATAGGCTTTGCAGCTTTCCTTATTAGCCTTCTAGTCTCAGATGAGACTTATGCAGCTTAACTTCTGACGTAACAACTGAAATTATTTCTACCTGTGTTTATTTGGTTCTTGTAATTTAGATAACCAAACTGGAAATTATGTATCTGATGCTAGCTGAAAATTCAGGACTTAGTGCTTAAGGTCCCAGATAAGGGGAAGGTGCAAGTGTGGGAAATTTGTGGGATTTTTCTGAATGAACTTTAAAAAAAATTGTCTCTGGAAAATAAAGAGTTGTGCAACCAGTTCCAAGGCAGTTCCTGATTGCTTTGAATCACAACTATTTGGATTAAACTACTCTTCCCTTCCTAGAAATACAGTTGTGCTTTGATAACTTTTACTGACTTGTCACTGGCAAACCATTACAGTATATGGGGCTTTTGCTCTGGATTAACAAATGCAAATAACTCATATTATTATTTATGAATATACTGATTGATAGTTCTTCATGAAGTTCTCATTTTCACTTATAAAGTTACAATAATTTAGTTGCAGCTGGGTTTTTTTTTGTGTATTATATCATCCTTCAGACACCACTCGTGTTCAGAAAAGTTATGAAATGAATGGTCGTGAATATCACTACATATCGAAGGAAACTTTTGAAAACATGGTGTATAGCCACAGGTGAGTAGGAGAGATTAATTACATTTTTATTACCTAAAATGCAACATGATCCAAGAAAAAACAGTTTTGTAGTCAGGTCCCAAGTCTGGGTTCCTCCACTTTTACTGTGTATGTGTGGTGTAAATTTATGTCAAACTACTTGAGACTGTTTCTTCAAAGACTGTGTTTATGCAGTTCGAATAGTTCCTCCACAATTAATCTCAGAATCTTCTAAAAGGAAGTGGGCTCTCTAGTCCTGAGCTCATTAGATGTGCTTGTAAGTTATGAGTTTAACTCTCCAGGAAACCAGACTGCTTTTGAAAATTTAGCAGTAAATCATACCTGATCCTGACCTACAGCTTCATTGCAGGATCTCTGCAGTGATGACACATGAGTAGTTGAACTGTAAGGGCTAAATATTCAAAAGTGTCAGCTCCTTTCTATGTATCAATAATCTCTCTAAGAGCAGCTCAGCACTACAGAAGCGACACTCATTGAACTGTGTCAAGTGCTTTGAGATCTTCAGATTTAAGAAGTTATTTGTAGTGTATAATTGACAAGCACTGACAAGTAAAATCACAACCTCTGAACACAAAATTCATAAAACCATGAGGAGTAAAAAATGCATGTTTTGAAGTTGAATTGTAATGGTTTTTTGTGCCTAGTGTAGCAGGGAAGAGCAAAGGGCAACAGTATTTAGTAGGTGTTATGATCATTCAATCCTGATCGCTGGATTATATTTTAAGACTTCACCTTTAAATGGAACCTTTTTGAAACTCAAATGCTCTTTCATTTTTCTTCTTCCACATCACTGTTGCAGAATGCTGGAATATGGGGAATACAAAGGGTACCTGTATGGTACCAGTATCGATGCAGTGCGAACAGTCCTTGATGCAGGGAAGATCTGTGTAATAGATTTAGAACCACAGGTGAGTGGTAAAGGGGCAGGGAATCTTCTGGAAGGAAAAATAATTTTCTCTACATTCTTGAGCCATTGTAACAGTGCTAGTTGCTTTGTCTTGTTTTTCACTTTACCTCATGGTGCTAATTAATAATAGATTATTCTTTTCATGTGTCTTAGGGGGGTGGTGGTGGTACTACAGTGACAAGTATGTTGAGACAATGCAGTTTTTTGCCAAGCCAGCAGCTGCATTATCAGTTTGGATGGTATGGAAATGAGTTTTCATACTTACTTAAAGTAAGGATTAGTCTTTCACGTGGACACCTGTTGCACGTGGGATTTCTTCCCACCTGGGATTTCTTCCTCCTCCAAGCCCTAATGTTGAGAGTTCTGTCCTTCTATTAGAAATCTCAGAACACGCTTTGATAAAAGCAGCAACACTTAAAGTAATCAAGCAAAACCTGAAAATTTTAGTGTGCCTTTGTGCCTGTATTTCTCTCCAGAAGTTACAGCTCAGCTCTTAGTAACCTGCTTCTTGACTTAGATGCTATTCATTTTTATTTTCCTTCTATTTTTGCATTGAATTTGCTGATGAAGATAAGGCTAATAAAAGCCTGAGCTTGTAAATATCTAAGATAGTTAGAGCTGTGTCAAGCTAAACCTTGCTAACCTTCTCTGAATTGCTTGCATATTTAATACTTAGGAGCTGTTTGGGCTATGCCGTTTCAACATGTTCTCTGAATGAATGTAAAGAGTGACACCATAACTCAGTAATTCTTGGATATTTTCCTCTAATTATGCAGAGCCAATGTGTCTGAGCCTTAGGCTGGCATTGGCTTGTGCTGCTTAAAATAGAAATTAAGTTACAAGATTGGTGGGGTACTACTCAAAAACTGAAACTGCTGTAAGAGGCAGATGAGGTCACACCTTAGTCTTCACATCTAAAACTGTCCTTTGGGATTATTCTGTTACATTTTTAGGAAAAGGGGTAAAAGAGGGGTGTTGAAGCGTGGGGTGTGTAATCTTGCCACTTGGACAGATGTGCCACTATGATTTTTTTTTTAGGGTGTGAATTTAAAGGACAAGTTTTGGAAAGGGTATTAAGTAAGACCAGTGAGGTAGCAGAACTATTGCTGTGTTGCATACTTTATTTTAAATCTACTGGTTTGACTAAGTTTACATGCTACGATTTTCTTTAGTTTTTATTTTTTTTTCATTCCCTCCACTGCTCTGCAGTAATTTTAAAATACTTCTTCACATTAGGAAATGTTACACAGTAAAGGAGTTCTGAAAGCAGGATACTTTCTTCCAGCATGGAACAATAATAAAGAGGTACTTGTTCCAAAAGTAGCTCCCTTACAGTTAAAAAAGAACAGGTTTCAAATGCATCTTTAATGTGTTTGATTGTAGAGATCTGTTAGTGACACTGTTCCATCTGGTATAGAAAGCATCTCTTAATGATGGTGCCAAGCAGAATTAAGTAGTTGTATGCTACAGTTGCTTAACAATGTCTGTTCCATGGATAATCAGTGAGATCTTTTTCAAGTAAGTGTTCCTGAAAAAAATGTCCCTAGGTTATTCCCTAGGGATAACAGTATGTTGTAAACAACTGGCTTTTTATGGGAGTAAAACTGTGATGAATACACTTGAAATACTTCATTTTACTCATCATTTGCAGGGTATACAGATAGCCCGGACTCATGAGTTAAAGCCCTACATTATATTCATCAAGCCACCCAGCATAGGCTGCATGAGGCAGACTCGTAAAAATGCCAGGATCATTACGGATTATTATGTGAACATGAAGTTCAAGGTGAGATTTGGGAATAAAAGAGATTGAGTTTATTAATCTGGGATTCTGTCATTATAACATAATGCATTCTACTATGCTACACTGTTAACTCTTAGAAAAATATTACTGTGTCTTTAGGATCAAATCTAATAATTTTCTTTTTCTGTGGATTTTGTTGGGATTTGTTTCCCCCTTCCAGATTGGCTTTGAAGCATAAGAATTCTAATTTGTAACCTAGGGGGCTGAGGCACTTTGTTTCAAAATGTCTTTAAAGGAGACATATTTGGCATATTTTTGTTTTAATTAGCTGCCTTGTGTCAGTATTTGAGTCAATACATATATTTACTGTTTGCATTGAAATACTTGGAATGTGCTTTTTTCAGTAGTATTATTATTTTTTTCACAATTATAAGAATGTATTACTATTTCATGTATGCTTAATGACAGTATCAATCCTATACTAAGTTCTGTAGATAAAACACAGATCCTGCTTGCAGGAAATGCATCTCTTATATTTAGAATATATACAGCACTTTGACACAGTCATTTCCATGCAAATCATCACCAAATTTAGCATCTTAAGATGATCTTGGAGACCTCAATCTATAACTATGTGGAAATTATTCATGATTGTTATGACAGAAAGTAACATGGACACTGGGAAAAGAAACTAAAATTTGGAATAAGAACACGAGCATTAGATTTATCTTCCAGTCCCTAACATTCTCTGACAGTATTTATCATTAGAGTAACTTTTTTAGGGCAAATGGAGCATCTTGAGACACAAGGTACTTCCTTGGGAAGCATATGGCAGGCAGCTCAGTTTTTGAGACCTGGAACCTACTGTAGCAGAGGTACTTGATTATAGCAAACTGTAAATGAAATAAAGCAGACTGACATTATATATTCACCTCTTGTTTATGTGGCCCAAGGTGTTTTGCAGATGCTGTGCAGGTATGTTTCTCTATACAACACTAAAGTTTTATGCACTTACTCTGTCTCACAGGAAGAAGATTTACAGGAGATGGAAGAATCAGCTAAGAAAATGGAAGCTCAGTTTGGTCAGTTCTTTGATCACGTGATTGTGAATGACAATTTACAAGAAGCCTCTGCGCAGCTGCTCTCTGCAGTACATCGAGCACAGGATGAGCCCCAGTGGGTCCCTGCAGTATGGATATGCTCAGACAATCAGCCCTAATTCTGAGCAGCAGCCAGCTTCAGAAAGATTACAGCTTATGTTTTACTTCAAGAATAATCCTAATGTCAGGATTGCAAGAATTTATCTTTGTATGTGAGGGATTTGGAAGAGGATTAGGAAAGAAGCTCCAACAGGAGATATAATCATACTATGTTCTGTGTAGCTCTTGAGCTTTTTATGTTACACTTGCATCCACTTTTGTACAAAAAAAAAGGAAATACTGTGAGTACTCAATTACAAGAATAAAGAAAAATCTATTTTGTTGCATGTATCTGTGTTATTTACTTACACATAAGTTCAGAAAGGTCCTTTGCTTTCTTTTTATTCTTGTTCTGGTTCTGTGATGCCTTTACATTCTGGAAGCCTTACAAATGATATTAAGACAGAATGTGCTTTTTTTGCATGGTATCTGTCAGCAGAGTGTTATTTATGAAGGTATTGGTTTGTTGCTAATCCTTTTTACCTTTTAAGATAGGAGTGGTATTGGCATAATATGAAATACTCCAAAAGCCAGTTATCTTCATAATACATGTAATATATCTTTTTTTGCTCATTCATCAACTCAAGTGAGTACAAACTGATAGAATGTGGACTTACCAAAGAGGAAAATCATTAGAAAACCTTTCTCTTGTTGGTTTGATGTGATAGCATGGTCTCCTCATCAAAGGGTGCAATACTTGTAGCAACTAAGTTCCTCACTCCACCTCGTATTTGTAGCTGTCTTGCCGCCTGAGGTACACAGATGGTTATTTAGTTGGCCTACCTCATCTTGGAGGAAAATCAACAAAAGCCACTTAAGCAGTCTAGAAAGAGGTTACTTAAAGACAAATATTACAGCCACCAAGATGTCTGCTTGTTCTAGAGCCAGGGCTTGTATTCCCTGTTTAGAGGTAAAATGGGAGACCGAAGCCCCAATGTCATTGATGTGGGTAAATACTGGCAAAGGATGAGATAGCAGCCAGCTCTGTGCTGCTGGTCCATGATCAGCTTCTGCCTAGTCCAGCATTTGTCGACTCTTTCTCTTTGCCTTTTTTCCAATTATTATTTTCATGCTTTTTTGGTGTTTTGTTTTTTTCCGATTACTTCATTTATCAGTTTGAGACCCTGGCTACAAGCTCAACTAGTCCAGAACCCTTTTCCTCTTGATTTTGCTTGTCTGTAGCCCAAGGGACGATGACTCCCGCTCGGGGCCGCGGAGCTGGGCTCGCTCCGATGAACCAGCCGCCGGCGAGCCAGGGAAAACGGGAAGCCGGACCTCCCGGCGCTGGGGGGGGCGCAGCCGCGGCGCGGGGCNCCCATGGCGGCACGGCGGGCGGGCCCCGGCGCGGGGAGGGGGCAGTGGGGCCGGAGCGGGAGGTGGGCGCGAACGGCTCCGTGAGACTGCAGCGCGGGGAGCCCGCCGGCGGGAGCTTGGCCCACCTGAGCGCTGTTGCTGAAGGCATGTGGCGGGGCACTCCCCAGCAGCAGCTGCTCCGGGGAGGCGGAGCTGAAGCGCGACGCGGGAGTGGAGCACCCTGGTAGCGGAGCGCCCTGGTAGCGCGGCTCCAGCATCCCCGCTCCGCTGTGGAGGCGGCGGTGCCCGCCCTGCTGCATCCCGCGGGAGGGGGGAATGTAGCCGGCCGCGGGGTCGCATGTTTCTGTCCATCTTTGTTGCGGAACCAAGCAAGCATTTCCTCGTTGCATTTTTTCATATAAACCTCTCAAAATCTGCAAGGTTTTAACAAATCTGTGAAGGCTGCTTCAGTGTTTTTAAACATTCTAGGTATTTAAATCTTTCCTTCTCAGAATCCTGGAATGGACAGCCGGGGAGTTGGGTAGTTCGTTTTCCCCCCCTGAGTTTCCAGATGCGTCCCACTGTCTTGTGGCCTGGCTCAGGTGTGCAAACACGGGGTGTGACCGAGGCAGCGGCTGCCTGGTTTGTGGGACTCTTGGTTTCGGGGACATCATTTCGGGGGCACTTTAGAGCACTCAGCGGCTCTTCTGTGCATAACAAAATGTCTATGGGGGCCTGTCCCCAAACTCACCCTTTCTATGAAATTTGGGGTGAGTTACTTCAGACTCTGTGAAACTGTAAATAGACCAAAGCTGATAGCTCTATGGCAGAGCTGCAGACTGTCACACAGGTGGACAGATGAGTATTTACGACTGGCTGCTTGCATGTGGTTTCCTGTGTTGCAAGGAATAAATGATACAGAAATCAATGCACTTACCAGTTTTTTTGTAGAAGGTAATAAAACAGAGAGGTACTACTGAGTACAGAATTACTACTGCATAGGCAGTGAATGTTGTATAAAAGGTTTGTGGCTTTTGTTTGTTTTTATGGGGTTTTAGCTTTTAGTTTTTTTAAATACCAAGTATCCTAAACATTTAATATTTACTGCCACAAGAATGTTGGAAACAAAAGTAATGAGATGTGACTTTAACCAATATTTTTTTCCCTTATGGTGCACCAATATAGTGTGACCAGTCCCCACCAGTTTCCTGGGTGCCACTTAGGGTGTGCAGTTCTCTACCTGTGTAAGTGGCACTTGCTGTCAGTCTTCAGCATGGCCAAAATCCAAGTGAGAGATTTGAGGTCTAATCCCACAAACCCTTCCTTGCATGAGGCATTTCATTTGCTTTGGGTAAACAAACCAATGTAAAACTTGCTTTTAGGAACCTGTGCCAGCATGCAGAGTGAAGGGTTTTTTAGTGCAAGTAATATTTGCTGCCGTTGAACAACCTGCCCTTGTTTCAAATGGGAGTAGTTCTGGGTCCTGACCCAGGGGCAGGAGGGTTCAGGTCCAGCTAATCCTGGCTGCCTGAGGTTTATTTTTAGTTCAGAATTAGCTGAGGTTCAATGTGAGCAGTGTGAGGGAGCCTAGACCAGTTCACAGTGCCTCTTTCAGGGAACAACTTCAAATGATATGGGAAAGAAACAAGTGGTAAGTTTGTGGATCCTTGAGTCTTACCAGTTTTACAGCCCTTTTTATTTCTGGTATCTGAATTTTCTGAGCATGGGAAATACTTTTTTGTATATATTCTTTCAATATAATTGTGTAGTACAAAATCTGAAAGTTAACTCCTTTTTCTAGATGAGAGAGAGGTGTGAGCTCAGATTCAGATTATTATCAGGAGATACTTTCAGATTTTAGGTGTTTGATCTGCTGGTAAATATGTTCAAAATTATATGGAAAAATGGCATTTTATAATATTTAAAAGTATTTTCATAAGTGAGTTTATTTCCTTTGGTTGTTTGTATTATTGCTCTGAATTTACATTATTAATAGAAAATACTCAGCTCACATTGTATACTATACAATTATATTGAATGCATAATTTATTACAATATTTTATTTAAATAGAATGACTAATAAGCTTTCTAGTGAAAGTGGTACCTTATATGAAAAATGAAAATTATTGAAGGTGAAATGCAAGCTGTGTCTCACACACAGAGGTTAGCTGTATGTTCCTACTGCACTGCCCATCAGAGCTCTGGTAAAGGTGTACTATTCCAGCATCTTTTACATTATGCTTTTATGTAACATCTCGATTAGGAATGTTTGGCCACTTAGGAGGCATACAGAGCAAAAAATACCTTGGATGTTCTGATCTGAAGCTGTTTTCTGAGGTGGTTTCATACTGGCAGAAGCTGACTTTTGTCTCTCTCTTGTCTTTCAGTGCCCGCCTCGTGCCCTTCCTCCAGTGCCAAGGTAAAATCATTGCATTCTGTGGAACTGATCATGATGCTGTACTGCAGATTTTGAAAGCAATAACATTAAAAGAAACAAGTTTCATAAACATCTGAGCAGTAAAATTGCTTATCTTGCTAATTTATTGTCCCAAAGTGCTTTACAGGGAAAGCATTTTCAAGTTTTATAGAAGCCAGGAAATTTGACCATATTACCTCAGTTTTAATACTTATGAGAGATAAACCCTTTAAACACTTTTAGACAAATATTCCAGTTTTAATGTCAAAATATATCTTATATACAACAATCAAGTATATCTTAATTGTTGTTCATTTTAATCTCTTCTTCCTCCTTCTTTCTTTTATTATGTGTTCTTTAGTTTATTTGAACCACAAATACTTAAAACCAGGAATTTCTGGAATAAGGCTAGATATTCTTTAATAGGGAGTTAGGTATCTATTAGTTTGATGTAGTATAGGGAAAAAATTGGGGCTTTTTTCAGTGTGAAAGGAAAAGTGATGATATAGTTTTTATGTGATGGTACTTCAGAATTCCTTCGAAGTACCTGCAAGTAAACGTGATGTTTATGATTGTACACAGATAGTGTCTTTTTGGTGATGTATGGGCTCAAATGTTTCATAACTTCTGTTGGTTTGTTATATACCAGGCAGTAAGACAAGTTTTAATTAGCCAGGTGATTAAAGCTTTTAATCTGATCCACAGCTAGCCAATCAAAAAAGTGTGCATAGTCACCAACAAAGTGTTGAATCTTGATGATTGCTTCGTACCCTTAACCCTTACACACAACTGCTCATAAAGAGGAGGGGGGATAAGGAAATTAACCATAAAAGCAGCAGTGTGAATTTCATGGTTGTGAATTGTAACTGATTTAAAACTAACATTCTTTTCATCTTTTTACACTGCTCATCAACAACTTTCCTTCTTCAATATGAAGTGGAAGCCAAGGTGAGTTATTAAAGAGAACTATAGACATTGTTAGTTCCATTTGGTGCCACTCATTCTCTCTTTAAAGATAGAGCCTTATACTTTTCCTAAATGCAGGCTGATTATTTAAACAGGACACCTGTGCATTGTTAGAACTGTTGTTTTTCTTTGCTCTCTTTACTGTTAGCTATTTCCATTAAGGTAACTGAAATGTTGCCACTGTGCTTTAAACAATAAGTTTACTTTTCAGAGCATTATTCAGAGTATTTCAGTTTATCGCTTAACACGCATGTATGTATTGAGCCTTTGCTGCACATAAGACTCCTTACCCTGATTTCTTACTCTGTTTTCCTACCATCTTCTGTATTCTTCCTCCTTGTGTGAACTGGTGAATTGTCATCTTACTGTAAAAACAAACGATGTCATAATTTGTAAAAAAGAATATATTTCTTAACTTGCAATAGGATGGTTTTTAAAACAAGGAAATTGAGGTTTCTCCTTGCTGTGCACCCATACTTCTGTTTTATGTTATGCAGATGAAATTCCACTCAGTCGTCCCAAAAAAAGGAAACCCAAAGGAAAGACTCCATTAGGTAAAGTCCTGCCAAGACTAAAAACTGTTATTTTATTTCTGCCAATTTTTCCTTTCTAACTTCTTTGCATAATTCATTAAATAGACATTTTCAGCTGTAAGCTGCTTATGTTGAATGTATTAAGCACTTGAATTTTTGACTGAACGAAGATAAAACTCATTTAGCAGTCTGGTTCAATTTCAGTTCTTGGCCAAATAAAGTCGTAAGTTAATCACTCCATTATCACTGAAGAGTTGACTGTAAAAGATTATTAGTATCAGAGCTTTGTGTTTTTACAAAAAGCAGATCTGCAGAATGAACATATTGTTTTAAGCAAGATTGTAAGTCTGATCTATTTTGATAAAGCCAAACATGTTAATAGAATCTAGTGGATTTCTGTAACCAGTTGACTTGGGTCCATATAAAAGTTTGATGAATAAACCTCCTTTATTTACTTAAAAGTGAGGCCTCACTGACAGACCTTTAAATGCAACAAGTAGAGCTGTTGCTAGTAGGATATCCTAAGGATTAAGTTTTGTTTACTGTTGTTTTCAGTGAGCTGAAAGATGGCACAAAATACACGTTTTGCCATTACTTTGCTGGTTACTTTTGCATTTTTGCACAATAAAGGTATATAAAAGGTGGGTAAACTTGACTTTGAAGTGGAAACAAAGATTAAGTTGTTACCATAAAAATTGCAGTTGTTGAAGGTGCTATTAAAAAACAGGTGCGATGTAAAATGGAGAAGTAATTTTGTCTTTCTGCATCTGATCATGCAAGTTGATGCTACTGCACTATAATATGAATTAATTTTAACCTTTCACAGAAATATAATTCCTCCAGAGTATAATAATTAATCTCTAGACTGGAGTAAATATCCTTCAGTGGAATTTTTCTGCTCCTTTTTTATTCTTGTGCTGTATGTTTAACATTTAAATTTTCCTTTGATTGATGCCATTTTGGCTTAGCACATATCTGTGTGGATCACCTTATAATAAACTATTATTATTTTCTTGGCTCTTGCATTATAATCTTTGCATATCGAAAAGAGAAATATAGAGTTGTAGTTCTTTCCGGTGATGGATTCTTTTCAGGCAGTCCTCTGCTGTGTGCCCAAATGGGAATTGTGCTACTTCTTGGATACTTAAATTCCGTCCTGAGCATGATACTGTTACAGTGAAATACCTTTGTATTTCTCCTTCTCATCATTGATTCTCAACTCTTACATTTCCTATAGCCAATGCATTTTCATCTCAGTTGTTGCTCAGCTGGGCAACAACATAGTAAATGGCAGGTTTCTTTTGCCTGTTTCCCAGTGGCTCTGAATTCAGGCTACTGGGTCTTTTCCTGTGGTTTTTAGACGGCATTGTGCAAGCAGCGGTTCGTCGGCAGTCTGAAAGCAGCGAGCCCCTGACCCCTGAACCTCCTGATGCCCCTCCTCAGAGGAAACGCAAGAAGAAGAAAGTACCTACTGGTACGTGAGATAGGTGTAGATGGGAAAGAGAAGTAAATAAAACTTGGGAACACAGAAATATTATTGGACAATGTGTATTTAGGTTTAAAAAATTTCATGTGCTTCTTTACGTAAAACAGCTGAAAGTAATCTCTGGGTGAGTGGTAGGTTAGAGTTTCACTTTCTGGTTTCAGATTTCATAGGGTACAAACCTCCATGAAAATAACGAATATACAGTTTTGGAAATTATGTAATATTTTACAACATTCAAAGCTCAGATCATGACTTTTTGCCATTTTTTAATGGAATAACTATTTATGTATTTAGGAGAATGTATTTCCATTTTTATGAAAGCTCTGAAACTTTTATGTTGGGTTGTTTTTTTCTAATCTTCAGATTCTGAGACCTCTTTTACCCAGCAGAATGTGGCATCCCTATTTCAGAATGGAAATGGCATGGATGTCCCTGAAGCGGAAGAAACAGTGATCCGCAAACAGAGAAAAAGAACAAAGTGAGACAAAACTAGTATAGCTCATAATCTGGAATATCTGTAACAGTGAATGTGGCCGAGGAGTATTTCACATTGTCATTTGGCAAAAATGTAAAATCTTGAAGCCCACAATACCATTCAGCCTGTATACAGTTCTTTCCAGGGTTAAGGATCTAACTTTTTTCACTTCTTCGTTCTATGCATACCTGGATGCATCAGAGCTCTAAGTACATTTTCATGAGCCTAATAGTTCAATCACAGACATGAACAAATTAGAATTTGGAACTGCTTTCTATCATTCTTACTATCTTAATATGAAAGTTAGCATTTTCTTTCCCTATTATTCTAATATGTTCTAATAGTTAATCTCTTGATACGGAATTAGTCTTATGGTTTTACTCAAGTAACTTGAGGGAACTTTAGTCCTTAAAATTATAAACGGGGTAATATTATACAGGTCATAGTCTGATGGGTTCTTATCAGTCAGGTTAGACATGTTAAATGTTCATAGAAGCCTTTGGATTTTACACATTACCTCCTATTCTTTCTCTGTCCCACTGTGTGTTCTGTGCCGATAGGAAACCGCGGCCAGCTGAAGTGAGCTCCAATGAGCTGGAAGTGGAGGAGGAAGACATCATTGAAGATGAGCACAGAAAGAGCCCAGATCAGCAACCTGTATTTGCTGCTCCCACTGGAATAAGTCAGCCTGTTAGCAAAGTGTTTGTTGAAAAAAATCGTGAGTTCATATTGTGATTTAAGTAATTTAAGAACATTCTTGCAATTAGAAGCATTATTGTATCTAAAATCTAAATACTGTAGTATTCGGAAGAATTTTTTAAAAAGTTTTCCAAAACAAAAATTATTTGGAAATAAATGCACATAATAATTTTTCAACAGTGAATGGTGGTGTTGCTTTGCTGGTATATTTGGTTTGATTTTTTAATTCCATGGTGGGGGTGAGAAAGGTTTCAAAGTACCCGGCTGAGCTTTTTTGACTTAATATTGTCACAGTACCTTGAGAAGAAACTATTACTTGCAAAAAGTCTTTCAAGTGGAAGTTTTTTGCAGGGCGTTTTTGTTGTTTTGTTTGGGTTTTTTTTTGTCCCAGGGAACACTGAATAATTTCCCAAAATGCTTTGCACATTGTTAACTCCATAACCTGACCCACCAGGATGCATCACGCTGACCAGAGGCATCCTGTATCAGTGTAAGCTGAAAAAGGGCAGGAAGTGGGGAGAAGAAATTTCTGATGCTTACAGCTTTTTAACACTAATAAGCATTAATGTAGAAATTATGGTGAAAGGAAACAGAGTGCTCTAAAACTGATTGCCTTATCCTTTCAGGGCGTTTTCATGCAGCTGACCGTGCAGAATTGATTAAAACAACTGAAAATATCAATGTACTTCTGGATGTGAAGGCTTCGTGGACTACTAGAGATGTTGCCCTCTCAGTGCACCGAAGTTTCAGGTGAAAGAAAAATGTTCTGATGTTCTGATGTAAATAAACAGAAATCAGGGGTTTGGTTTGAGTTTTTTGGGTTTTTTCCTCCCTGAAAATTAGTGTCTTTCCTCTGTAATTGTGGTGTATTTTTATTTCTTTTGGATATTCCTAATAAATGGTGGTTCTGGATTCAACAGGTATAAAGTTTATCAGTCCTCTAGCTTTTCGTATTTGTTGTCAAGATTATGAATTTCTAGTGTAGACATCACATGTGAAATACAGCTTATAAAAAGAATAACTAAGAAAGCCATATTGCAAAGATTCAGACAAAATCTCAATAGCAGGAGATTGAACTGATAACCAAAACCTACAGAAATGTGGTAGAAAATAAGAATGACCCATCATGTGTACCACCAGAATAAAAATACCGTAATTCAGAGTTCTCAAAGAAAAATCCTGGTTGGTGGGAAAGAGAGAGGAGTGAAATTGCAGTGGAGGAATAAGTTTGCAGATAATAGCAAAACCATTATTTTTTAATATGCGGTTGTTTTGTAATAGAGAATGGGAAGATAACAGCTATCTTCTTTTGTGGTGTATTTTAGCTGGAAGCCTGTGCTTCCCACTCAAGCTTTTCCTTAGCAATCAGGATATTGAAAAGATTGCCTTGGGGACAAGTTAGAATGTTGTGTAAGGGGCAGTGTGTAATTGTAAGTGGTCTTGGGAAACTACAGGCAGCTACAAGTGAAAGTATTTGATGCCTGTGGCTGTAATGAAGGGAAGGCAGAACATCTGTGTTTTCTTTAAGTGCTCAGGTTCTGGTGCAGTCTGGTGTGATGGGAGGAAACAGAACTCTTGCTTAGAATTTTTCAAACTAGATCAGAAAAAGCACTCACAAAAAATCTTTCAAAGGCCTTGAAAGCAGGGTTGAACAGACGGATTCATAGGCCTTTTCTATCTATAGCTAATTCAAGATGTTAAAACTGGTCTCATGTTCTTTCCTCTATTCAGGGTGTTGGGCCTCTTCACCCATGGCTTCCTTGCTGGTTATGCTGTATGGAACATCGTGGTTATCTACATTTTGGCAGGAAATGAGCTTTCCATGGTTTCTAACCTGCTTGAGCAGTATAAGACAATAGCATACCCAGCTCAAAGTTTGTTCTATTTTTTGCTGTCTATCAGTACAGTCTCAGCCTTTGACAGGTAAAACATATTTGTATTTGAAAGGTGTATATATATCATTTGTGTATATGATGTTCCTTTCTTCTTTGGCACATTTTGATTTGTTGTTGATGATTTAATTGATACACAAAGAATGATTTTTCATATGGCTGACTAAACACAGAAGGGTGTACTTGTGCATCTAGACCTTTGGTACTCATTTGTCTGGTGCTTGCACCCTCCTTCAATGTACTGCTGCTGTTTGTGGGATCAGGAGGTGAAACAAATATATGAGCTGACCTATTTTTTTGTGGTGGGACTGTGAAGAGAGGTGGAGAACAACATGTTTCCATCAGGTTCACTTTCATATTAATCCATTGTCAGGTTTGAAACATAGCTGAGTGAACAGTTTTCCTGGCTTAGCTGGGGCTTCTGCATTACAGATTAAGAGTGGGAATGAAAAGAAAGAAGCTCAAAAAAGATCATCAACTAGACTAGATTAATGGATGTTACAAATGTTTCTTTTAGTTACAGGTATGATAAGCCAGGGGGGGTGTTGGTGCTATGATAAAAATTGTGACTTCTTTCCCTCTAAGGATGGGAGGGAGGAGTCCCAAGGTACTCACATTTGCTCCTGTAAGCAGTGTAAGCAGTTACATTAGCATGGACACTGAACTGAATGGCAAGGATTAGAGGGGAAATGTCCCCAGGTTCTCCCTATTTCAGAAAGGTCTGCAGTGTGAAACCTCATGGAACATCCTCCTTCATTTTGGAATTGGCATTGGCATAACAGTGACCACTGCCATGTGTGTGGGATATAGTTGTAGATTAAGGCACTGTTACAGAGGCAGAAAAAATACCTTGCAAAAAGTAAAAACAGTACAATACTCTTAGAGGAACAATATCATTGCCTTACTGAGCTGTGTTAATGACTCTTGATTTTCTTATCAGGATTGATCTGGCAAAAGCATCAGTTGCACTGAGGGGCTTTCTTACCCTAGACCCAGCAGCATTAGCTTCTTTCTGTAAGTATTTTGAAGTGGATAAGAAGCTGTCCAGAAAATATGGTAAATGGAAAACCCCTCCATACTCTTTTTACTGAAATCTTCCTCCCAGGTTATTTTCTGCTTTAGAATAAATGACTTGCTCAGTAGTTGATAATAGCAGTGGCCATAAACACTTTGTTCCATATTTTTTAAAGCATTTGCAATAGTAGCATTAGTGGTGTCGTTAATGAGGTAGTTATTTTCCATTTCTGAATATAGAACACAAACCTAACAAAAAAACAGAATCAAAAGATGGAAGGTTTGATGTAGCTCATGGATTGCAAAAGTGCAGAAACCAGATTTTGATAGGTCAGGGGAATGTTAAAGAAAATTAATTAAAGCAGATTGTGAATGGAGGCAGTGGAGTGAAAGGAAAGAAAATGTAGTGATTACAGCCTTGTCATAATGAGACAGCATTTTGGGATTTATGTCTGACACTACTAATTCCATTTCTTCCAGTGTACTTTGCTGCTCTTATCTTATCCTTAAGCCAGCAGATGACATGTGACAGAATCCACCTCTACACGCCACCTTCGGAAAATGGCAGTATCTGGTAGGAAACAAGGAATCACTGTGTAAATTATAACATAGCTCACTTAGGGACCCTTGTCAAACTGGCAGATTGAAGAGATTGTACAAGATATGTAAGAAAGTATTGATGAAGGATTATATTTCTGAACCTGCCTTTGAGCTTGTCCTGAATATTTGGTATTTTCACTAAAAAAAAAAACACTCCAGAATGAGTTTGGTCATGTTGTTTGCAAATCCATTATACCTCAAACAAGAGTTGGAGTGATGCTGGAAATGTCATCTGGCAGGAACCTTAAGAATCTCTTTTGCTTGAGAGTGGGACTGCACTGAGGTAAGTAAGCATTCTGGGTTCAAGGGCAGGGCATTCCGTAAACAGTCAACACTGTCTTTGAAGGAGTCTGCCACAGCATGCAGGGCTTAGCAGACACAGCTGGCATTTAAGTATAAACCATTGTTTCATATTAGGTGATCCCATCCAAAACTGTTACTTTCTGAAGTACCTATTAATGGACTCAAATTCTGGTAGCACGAATTTAGTAGAACAAAAGCATTTATGTGAAAATTTGCTAGTTTGGGCAGTTAATTTTTAGGGGGGGTGGAGGTTTAGGGTTTCGGTGATCTTTGGTAATTGCTCTCTTTACCAGGCCTTTGCAATGCAAGACCATCATGATGGTACAAGTAGCTCTCTTTTCACATCTGGCTTAATAAACTTGTTTTGATGTTACTCTGTTGCAATTATTATTGTAACTGCTGTACACCAATGATGACTGATGGTTTGATGTGCCTTTCCCAGGACTGCAGGTACAGAGGCAGAAATTGTTTATTCGTGGGTTGTGGTGAATCTCGTAGTGTCTGTTCTAGTTGGGACAAGTTGGATCTTCTTAAGTTCCCGACCAGAGCTAGACCACAGTGAAGGTAGGAAACATTAATAGGCAAAATGTTGTTTATTCAAGGTGTTGGAGTTTATCTGCTGTGTTCTTGTATTTGGTGTTCAAGACTAGTCCTGAGAAATTTTGTGACTGAGGAAGAACAAGTATCTCCTAGCAACCTTGCAGAGCAAATGTTTTTTAGGATGCTGGTGTCTGTGTTTGGTATTATAAACATTAATTTAAAAAGAAAAGCTTTATTTCTCCTGTCTGAAGCAATGTGAATTTTGAAACATTACAGAATGTCTCTTTTCAATGAAGAGAAAAAACAATTCAAAATACTTTAACAGTATCTTAAATATTTGAAATGTATTTATTCTATGTGGAAACATTAAAATTCCCTAATGTTATGTTAATGTTAATTATGTTTTAATTAACATTATGTAATAATGTTTAAGGAACATTATGTTAATGTTCCTTTTGCAAGTGCTAAATGGGTTCCAAGTTCAGTATTATTTTCAATAAGACATTGCAGTAGTTTTGGGAACTCCCTAGCTTTGAAAAGTCAGAGTTTTGCTTGCAGGACTTCAAATAAGGACTGTTTGTGCTGGTCCAGGCTGGAGGAGGGGGAAGCAAGTTCTTCTCATAGAAGAAACTTGGCTAGAAACTGGGCTTTCTTCCTTTTGTGTTCCACTTGGGATCCAAAAGGTGTGTCCTAACTCAGCATTCCTGTCAAGTGCATGCAGCCTGTCACTTGAAGGTATGCTGTACATAAAAATCCTAAGTTTCAATTTAAAAGTCAAAACGTATTCTAAGAACACTATAAATTGAAGCACAGATTTGTGTTTGGGAGGCTGAGGATTCAACATGCCTCTTCAAATTACTTTTGAATTTTAATGTGCAGGTGTCCGTATTTCAGCTGGCTTCAGTTACTGTTTATTTCTAATAAATCATTTAATGAGTTAAAAAACCCCAAACAACTAGGTGGCAGCCTTTACAGTCCTCAATGGTAAAATTTATAATAGATGCTTAAATCTTATTTAAAACAAATAAATAATAAAGACTTACTCAAGGAATCCAGTGTCAGAATTTTACTCAGGTTTTGATTAAATGTGCCTACTAAGGCTGGAAAACCACTTTGGAAATTTCTAGACAGAAATCCATTAGAAGTTATTCCAAATAGTAGAGGAAGTTTAGTCTGCTAAGGATGGGGTATGCTAACTTAACACTGTGAGACACAGAGCAAAGACTTCTAAAAATGAACAAGTCTCTAAACAGAAGTCTTCCTTCCTGAGTCTGACACTCAAAACTTTAACAATCCCTCAGTCTAATTCAGAGTTGTGTTTCAGTGTCCATGTTGAATGCATGATGGTACTGCACATGATCAACTGCTAACATTGTCACCAATTCTGTCAATTCTGGGGAGCAGCAATAGTTTTCTAAAAATATTGGTGGCCCTTGCCATCACTGAGTTGTTGACGATGTGATTGAGATGAAAAGCAGGTGGCTTGGGAGAATGCCAGGTACTTTTCAGGAATAATGAAATTGTATTCAGGTGAAAGTTTTCAAAGAAAACATAATTCTTTCCTTTCTCTTTTAGAATTGATGTTTCATTCTGAAATTGAGGAATTTCCTCACGGAGATGTCATACCCAGAGTCCAGCCATAAGTGTGGAACAAGAATCTGCATATATTGTAGCTGTGACTGATGGCTCAACAAGTTGTGTATTATAGCTATGTATTATAATTTTCATAAAGAAAAAATGTATTTTTATATTGTATATATTTAATGTTGATCTTTTTATGTATGTTACCGTTTCCAAATGTGATTGAAAACTTTTATACTTTTGCTTTTTATTTTACAAAGTAGATTATTCCTAGTGCATAAAGTCAAGATGATTTTGTAAATACTGCTACCTACATAGCCAAAGACGCTAGAGGGATGCAGAAGATCAGGTGTTCTGTGCTTTTATGACTGCTGTACAGTCTTCAACAACCTGCTTTTGTTACTAATGCAAACAGCAGTTAGTTTATCTGGTTTGGTTAAACATTTTCTAGAGATGAAAAAAAAAAAACTTACAAGAAAAGTAGCCTAAGGAAAATTTATAACAAAACAGACTTAGGAAACAAACCTCACCAAGTTAGTAATCTTAAAATAATCTACATTTATTTGTCGTAACATATTTTTCTAGAATAAAGAATTAAATTGACAGGGATTTTGTTTAATAATCCATAAAAGAGGATTATTAAAACCCACTTTTTAATTTTAATTTAGTTCTCTTGACAAAAATCTTGATGATAACAAGTTCTTACAGGCTGATGTAGATACAAGACAAAGAAATTTTAATATTGCAACGGTTTGGTCAGTTAAATACATCTTCTCATCAAACAGGGTGTTTTTGTGTTGCCAACAGGATGTATCTGTCTCCTGTAATTTCTCAATAGTCAGGAAATGTAAGTATTGCAAAGCCACTCACAAGAATAGTGTTCTGATTTCTGGTATGGCAAGAGCAATCATTTTATTCACTGCTCTTTCTAAACAAACTTTGATTTCATAGATGTTAAAAATGTTCCTACCTATTTTGATGGAGATTGTTTTCTGCCAAATTGGTTTTTTTGTATTAGGACAGAATGGGAAACTTCTTCCTAAAATTACAAGAAAATGCTCATTAAATGAACCCAAGTCTCCAGCAGCCCTCCTTCTATGCAGTGACATAGTAGTAATTGTGGCAGGTGATGGGTTTTGCTGACAAAATCCAACGTTCCTTTTCCTCTGTATTAAAGTGGCAAAATGAAAGCATTGCAGATGTGAATAAATACAGATATATTGCATGAAGAAACAATCTCCATAGTAAACACAAAGTCTAGTTTGAAAACCATTTATCAAGAAATATCACCTAAAGCCCAAAACTTGTTTGTATGAGTTACTTAACATATATTGATTTTGCCTTGTTTAATAAGTGTGTCTATAGGTGGTTGTAAAAGGGGTGCACTTGACAAAGTTCACTGAAGAATTACTGAACTTTTTTAGTAGTGAAGTTAAGAGTAGCCAGACAAGACTTGAAAGGAAATGTCAAAGAGCTTTCAATGCTTTCTGTGCTAACTTTGTGCTGTTACCTGTATTGCTTCAAAACAAACATGGGAATGTGATTAACTAGGGCTGTTGCAACCCTGTTGAGGACTTGTGTTCTCTTGTGTCCATTCAGCAAATTTAAGTTATTCAAAAATTCAGTGTTCATGACATCTTTTAAATGCTGTGGTAATCTTGGCAGGGAGGAAAAAGACATCTACAAGAATTAAAAGATGTTCCACAGCTGTTGGCTGTATTCTAAAGCATTCAGTTTGCTGTGGGAAGAAGCCATTAGCCACTTATGTAAACTGTTGTGGCTCTTGTGTCTGTATTTTTGTAAAACTAGAGCTAAATTATGGCTAGCACTGCATTGGACATTAAAATGGAGAGACTCAGGGTGCTGATCTCCTTCAGTTGTGCACTGGATGTTCTTGCCATGATTTTTTTGGCTGTAGATGAGGGTTGAGACAGGAAGTGTTCCTGTGTAGTTTGCCACCACAGTTTCTGCTGATGTTGTGTTTTCTTGCAGTCACTTACCTCCTGAAGATGAGATTATTAATGGCATGGCTGCATGATTTTTCTTTCATCTTGGTTTGGTCTGAAGTATAATTTTCCATTTTCCCATAAAATACGGAGCTCAGCAGAAATGTGCTAAGGCATGATGTCAGTAAAGGAAAAAATTTGATAACATTATTGCTTGATTTCTGACATTAACACTAGGAATTGGCCTTCCAGCTATCCCTTAGACAAAGTGATGCCAACCAAAAGCCAGATTTATTCTTATTGTGAAATATAATAGTTTTTATATGGTTGAGCAGGGATTGAATTAATGAACTTAATGAGATCAGTATTTCAAGCCAGGCTTGCCTTTTCAGTGTATATTTTTAGGAGAGTCTATCCATATTTAAATTAATGAGTTTTGAGGTTGCCATATAAAAAGCACAATAAGCAGTTGGCTAATTATCTATTTTAAAAAACTTTTCATTCCGTTAAGCCTCACAGTGGAATATGAGGTTAAGTGAGCTATTTTTTAGTTTCTTGGAAAGTCTTAGAACAAGTTTACCAAATAGGTGTTTAATTTTAGAACATGCTCTATTTGTAGAAGCCTTAATTGAAATGCCTTTGTGCATTTCCATATGATTGTTTTTAATGCATTTGTGTTAATGAAAAAAGTTGTCAGATATGTTGGTGCCAAGTTCTTGTTTTTACATATATGAAATATATTAAACAATTGCTGTAAACTAGTTAGAAATTACTGTAGTACTTTGTCTTGTTTCCAGTTGTTTAGTCTGTTTAAAATAAATCAGTCTGGATTTGACAGACTGATTTGGCATGGGAGGCTGAGGGGCTGACTGGGGCTGCTCCAGATTTGAGTAGACAGAGCCCCATGCAGCCTGATCAGAGGCTGGATTCCAAAGGGAAGTTGTTTTACATAAATTGTTCTAGTAATTTAATATTTGATTAATTTCGAATTGGTTTAAACGTTCCTCTCTCAAGGCAGTTTTCTCAAAATGAAGCCAAGAGGACATTAATTTGCAGTGTGTCTTTTAAAAGTAGTTTCGGTGTTGTTGAGGTAAACTTTAGGAGGGTTATGATTAGGTGAGAATTACTCGCTTGCGTATTTCCAGCAGAATTAATTTAAATGACTGAAGACTTTGGGAGATCAGAGAAAATCATCAGGTAAATACCTACCGCTAAGCCTAAGCCTTACCTGTGTCTTCTTTTTTCCTCATTGAGGTGTGGAAGGTGCTATTTCATTCCTCAGCGCGGCTGTGTTTGAAACTGCTGTGTAAGACCCCAGATACTTGCAGAAAGACTGTTTTCCCTGGGTGTTATTTTTGTACTGTGTCCCGGGGCTACTCCCTCCCTTCACGGGAGGGCAAGGAGGCCTCCCAGCCTGAAACCCGCCGGTTGCTGCTTCTGCGGACAGGTGCTTTAGGGGCTGTTTTTTCCTGCCGTGTGTCGCCCTCCCGTCCCCTATGTGTCTATTTGCCGAGCAGCTTGTCCGCCGCGATCACCTTGCTGTCCCTCGGCCCTGCCCTGCCCGGCCCGGCCACCCCTCTCCCCCTCAGCCCTGCCCCGCCATCCCGCTCCCCCTCAGCCGTTTTCCCGCCCTGCCCTCACGCCGCGCGGGCAGCGGTAACGGCCGCCAGGGGGCGGTGGCGGGGCCGTCATGTCGGACTCGGCCTGAGGGAAGCGGCTGCGCTGCTGTCGGTCGGCGATTTGGGCAATGCGATCTAAATGGGAAACCCTGTCAAAAAGGAAAAATTCCCACGTGCTCCTACACACGAACTAAGCTGTTCGCTTTGATAATTCTGTATTTGAAATTTATGTAGCCTTTTCTTCTAACTGTAAAAGTTGTAGAGCCCTGCCTAGCTGAAAATTCCCTGTACAGTTTGCCTGTACTGTATTCAGTAAAATAGCCGTGAGAGCACGGCTATTCAGATGGACACAGGCAGGCCTCGAACAGTGATACAGAGACAAAAAGCAAAATCTTCTCGTGGATAAACATCCATACCCACTGCCAGATGTAATAGTTAATCCCACAGTGAAAATAAACA
>WBNO01015112.1:703-13884 GCA_013400575.1 Peucedramus taeniatus | reverse complement strand
GGGGGGGGGCGACACCCTCTCCACCCTTTCTCACCCCGACAAACAAATAAAACTCAAAACAACTCCCAAAAAATCCCAAAACAAATCAACAACCACTTTTGAAAAAAAGAACTGTAAATTTTAAATTGTACAAAGTCTCACAGTAAGAGTAAGAACAAAGTCTGAAATAGTAAAATTCTTCCATTTTAAATGCTTGTGATGCTGATATTCAAGCAGAGCACCTTTGTAGGCCATGGCTCACCAAACTGCCCAAAATAGGTCATTTTACAAGTCCAGCATAAGGAAAAAGAAAAGTTGCCAAAAAAATCCTGACTGGAAGTCAAAAGAGAAGCAATGTAGAGAAATGTGTATTGCCATGCCACCCACATCTGGGTCAAATATTAATAAATATGCTACTCAGGAAGGAAAACCAAACCACTTTGTCCTCAAAATTAGTTTGAGGAAATCTGGTAATGTAGTGAAGAAAAATCATGCAAAGTATGCTGAACCACCTTTTTCAACATCACATGCTGCAGGCTCCAAGGATTCAAAATCATGTGTTCTCCCATGATAAGGAAAACTTGAAGCAGAAAGTGGAACAGGAAAAAGAGCATGACAGCCAGCCAAATATATAATTCCACAAGTTTCTGATGGCTCCGTCAGCTACTGTAGAACAGCCACCTCAAAACAGGAAAGCATTTAAAGAAAACTCATGTATAACTGACTTGCCAGATTTCACATGGGCAAAAGGAAATCTGCCTGTAAGAATATTTTTCTTTTGACTGCATGAAATGTGAAAATTAGAAAGATAATTGAATACTGAGTGTAGAATAAACAAAATTTGAAAAGAAAATATAGTAGATAAACTCAGCATTGATAGCCTTGACCCATATGCCACGTAAATTTTGACAAAACAGAGGAAAACCTCTGCATCCTTTCAGCAATCAATTCTCCTCCATTGCAGATGGATTTCATGAAAGGACAACTGCATTCCATGAATCTGGGTATGTAGGTAAATCCAGTAATAATGGTGTATTCTATAATCATATCTAAAAATAAAACCACCACTTGATTGCAGCTAACTTCATATGGGCTTTTGGGGCATTTTCCCAGAAGTTTCTGGGACTTTCAGATAAGAAACAAACATACATGTAACTAATTTATAGAGTAGAACCAGTTGTTTTCATCTGGGAATTATGGAGGTTTCCACAGGCACCTGTTTAAACCTTGTATTCTTTCCTTCATCCTATCTCAAGTTTCTGGATAGATTTAATTATGTTAAATACCAAATGTTATTCTGCTACCAGGTTCTTAGAAGACCACCTAAATTTTCAGTGGTTTCTTCTTTTATAAACTCAAGTCTTTGCTTGTCTGTTACATCTGATTGTTTCATTTCATAATATGGTTCTTATGGTCCTTTGAGGTCTTTGCTGTAATGTGTACTGTTTCTGAATTTTAATAGTTTTTCCTCATTCATACAGGATAGGGATGGCTATCATTAGGACAGGTCATTACTGCTACCTTAGTTGCTTCAGAGGTTTATTAGACAAGCTAATATACTTCAGGAAAGCTACTTAATAGCATTAAAGGCAGGGTATGTAAATCACCTACTTTGGTACCTGCCTCTTGCCAAGACAGATTCAGAACAATGATTTTCAAATGCTTTCCCGTATTTTTACCCATCCTCTGGATTAAAAACTACTTTGATAGCACTTGAAGAGAAGGAGAGGGGTATGGAAAAGAGAGAGGTATGGTAAAACTCTGTAATTTTTAACAAAAATATTTATTTCTGTTCATCAAGTGGAAGAAACTGTTCTCTCTTCAATGGTTGTTTGTTGCATTGATACTCTTTAAAGTGAGGAATTAATGTATCAGAGCAAGTTGATTCTGAGTAGATCACATTTTCTTCTGTGTTCATCCATTCAGTCATTCACAAACTGCAGTGGTATCAGATCAAGACAGTGAGACACTCAACAGCATTGAGAATATATTCAGGATAATGTTGATTAACAGAAGTTTTCTATTATACAAGTATTTCTTTTATATAGTGCTAAATGCTAGCATAATGAAAGGTGGCTGCAAAAAACCCACTTGTGTTGTTTTCACAAGTATTTCAAAAGTAACCAGATTAGACAGATTTCTGTTTCATTGACCATGAGATTTTGCAAATGTATAGGTTTTATAAGCCCCTTTGAAAATACATCACGTGGATGTACATCACATGGAGCCTAAATGCAAGATACTTGGAAATTTCAAGTCCAAGTTTAGTTCTAATTCACATACTGATAACACACATCATTGGTATGAGCAAAAGTAAACAAGTGCTCTGAAAAAACCACAACCCAACAAAAAACTATTGTACTTAAAACTGTCAGCTTGGAATATAAAGTCTCTGCAACTAGAATCTTAACAATGCAGAACATCAACCTCAGATTTTAAAAACTTAACTGTATGCAAAACCTTCAGATTTTCAGAACAATTGTTTCCCAGATCACCTTTCCAGTGACAGTAGTTGAAACCTTAAAAATATGATTATACATCTTCTTTCCTAACTAATATTTATTTTGCATTATTCCTTAATAGAAAGCATCAGTTAATAAGCAAAATTATATCAAACCTTTCAGTAAATATAATCCAGGGAGTATTTTCAAGTATTTCTGAGTATTTTAAGAAGTCACAGTGCCTCTTAATTGCTTTTGTTTGAAGAGACACAGTTGTTGAGAAGCAATAGTTCTAAGAGTAAAGACTTTTAACTTAAAAAAATTCTATTTGATTTTCTTCTTAATGTCAGTACAGAAATTGAAACAGTGTTTAGGAATGTTTTTAATTTTTTTTCCACAGAGGGGGCAGCAAAGTAACTCCACTGGAACACACAGTGGTTTGAATAACTTTGTACTGACATTGTTATTAGTATCCAAGTTCATTTTTATAGAGCCCATGGCACTTGTTGCAAGAGAAGCTTGAAAATACTAGCAGTTAAGCTGCCTGAAAATTTCTACAGGTTTTAATAGCAGTAATATTTATTCAGAGGTCTGTAATTAAAATATGTAGAACTTCATGTGTGTTCTCACTTATTTGACTTGGTTTTTATATGTTAGTCAAAAGTTACTTGTAGATGCTATCTAATGTATTCAACTTGCAAAGAGTCCAAATCTGTAATGGTTAAGAATTAAGAACGTGGGGTTTACATGAAAATAGTATCTTCTCCAAGAGTACACAATTAAGTTATAAATATTTTTTAATCAGAATAATTTTCTAGTTTCAACAACTAATTCCTTACCTAACAATTGATATAGATATGATTTTTTTTTCCTGTAGTAACAACAAGCTGTTAGAATGGCTGGACTATGGTGAAATGAGAAGTCCAAGAATTACAGATATAAATGGAGGCAGATAGGGTAAGTTTATTGTTAGGTCTTTAATCTCAAGTTTCACATGTTAAGTTTAGGAATATAGAGCTCTCTTCACAGCATAATGAGTAGAATCAACTTTTTTGCTGATATTTTTATGTGGTCATTTAGAATTTTTTGTGTCTCTCAGGCTTGTATTTGAGTCATTTGGTCTTCAAGGCCTTGTAGCAAAGATGCTGGCAATGCAGCAGTACTCTCAAAGTTGGCTACAGGCCTGCTCAGCTATGGAAGACTTGAAGACTTATGTGGAATGTTGTTTTATGTTGAAAATTTAAAATATATCCATACAATAATATCTATTCCTAGTTTTTTACCACCATTATGCTTCCATCAGCAAAGTACTAGTGCCTTTGGGACACAACTTTTGCTACAACATGATGTTGTAGCAAAATATCCAGGTTTTTAAAAGAAAAAAGCTGCTTCTGTTCAGTTTGAGTTGCCTGGTACAGTATGAGAGGCGAGAATTTACTGAATTGTAGGGAGAAGACAGCTTTTCATCTGACTTAGAACAGGTAAATTTACTCGGATCCTAGGGGGGTATTAGGTTCTTAGTATGGCTGAATTGATCCACAGGAATTTAACTGTGCCTTGCAGAAGAGGCTTGTTTGCCAGCAGCAGTGCCAGGGAAGCTTAATGCATGTTGCCTTTTCTTCTAAGAAAACAGTATTAGGTTCTGGTAAATTCTGGTGGTGAACACGAATACAGTATAAATAAAAATATGTACAGTAACTTTAGATTATTTAACATGAGTCTTCAAAATTAACCCGTATCTGCTAGAACTTGAGACTTTGCATAGTGAGACATCCTCAGATTAACTGCTAAAATGACACAACAAAAGCCCAGATTTGTACTAAGAACATGAACAGATGCAAGAGCAGGAGTCCCACTTCCAAGCAGCTTAACTTCTTTGGGAAATACACAATATTAAAACTGCATGAAAAATGATGCAAACCTAACTTTTGGCAAATATGACAGCATGTAAAGGGAGAAAAATGTCTTTTGAGAGAGAAACATTTATTTACATAAGCAAGTAATCTATGCAGTTTCACATTTCAACTTGGAAGTGAAGGATTTCTCCTTACTAAAATAATTTGGGTCATAATGAAAAGACAAATAGATGTTTAGGTAAGATCACAGCCAAACCCCAGGCCTGAATTCAGAAAGGCATGTGGACTGCAGCACTATGAGCTGATAATACAGTACAGAGTAAGATTACAGCAGGGACTCTCTTGTTAAGGAAGACTTTGAAAGAGAGAGGTGAGCACTCAGCCATTCTTTATACACAGCTTTTCTTACAGTCAGAGAGTGAGGCACGCTGCATTTTGTGATGCCAAGAGGAAGTTAATGAATTATAGCCACTTCATGGCATTTCAAGTATACTTGGTCTAACTGTATTTTAATCATACAAAAGCAGCAAATACAAATCACATTTTCCTTCTCTGAAACACTGGAGAGGTATCATTGGTATTTATTTAGAATTCCCAGTCTGTATCATCTTGATTTGTAGCAATATGTCCAAGTTCAGTCCCAACTGCTGTTGACGGCAGTGCCAAGAACTCTGATCTGTTATTTTGAATAGGAGGTGGTAATAGGGACAGTAGTGAATTCTGTGTTTGTTCCTTTATCTAGAAAGAAAAAAAGTTAAAATAAAGATGCACATAAAAGTCTCCATAACTTTGCAACTGACTTCATTAAAAGCATGTGAAATCAGAGCCATGTTCTTGCATGTTACAGTACTGAAAGTAAAAGGATAAGAGGTTTTGCTTTCACCACTCTATTAGTCTTTCAAGACTAATGAAATCAGCTGTGCAGTTCTGCTTTAAATTAAGAATATTAATAATTTTAAAATTAGTTAGGCTGCCTTAAGTTAAATCAACTTAATCAGTGGGGAAATTGATTAATCTTATGCTTCCTATACTCTATCAATATCATTCTGTTAAAAAATATTTCTGAAGCAGGTATGCTCTTACAGCTTTTTGGCTCCAGGCAACTTCATTATTTTGTAATCTAGCTCTTTTTGTGGCTTATTTAGGTTATAGCTGTGTCATTTAATGAAATATAGTAAACTCACCTGTTTGAAGAACGTATGCGAAAGCAAACTGCTTGCTGATGGCCTGAATCATAAAATGAACAATATAATTATATTTTGGAAAGTAAAATACTGCATTTGGATAATGGGCCAGATTGAGAAATAAATTTAAGCCCTGTGGTTTTTCCTCCACAGGACAAATGTGAAGAATGAGAAAAGCAGGACACAATTCCTACATTCTATGCCTCAATTTGTAGTGAAAGCACTACTGAAGAAATCTATTTTTAAAGGCCTTTTCATGTTTCTGTTTAACAAGGAATTTAATGCCTCATTCAAAAGAGATACAGAACTGAAAACAAATATTTCAGATTTCTGTTTTTTTTTTCTTGGACAAAGTATATGTTTGACAGTTATTTTTACTTGTTACAAAGAACAGTTATAGTCCAAGAAATTCAGGGGTCAAATGACTTTAAAAGTTTGATTCCTTTATCAGACAAGACAATTCTTAAAATACAAATGTAAGTGTATGGTTTTACATAGTACATCTGCTCTGAAATTCTGACTCTAACAGCATTCAGCTGTTTACTGTATCCTAAACTGTGGGCTATACTTGGTCTCAGATGGAAGTGATAAAAAAATTAGTTTTCACCAGAACGTTACCTTTTCTCAGGGTCCTGTTGCAAGCAAAGTTCTACCAAGTTGTGGAAAGCAGGTGAAAATGTTTTGGAAAAGGGCATTTGAAGTCTTTCACTGGTCATTGTGCGTGTCATGCTCTCACCAATTCCAGAATCAACACCTGATCGGGAATTCTTCATCCTGGATTCCCCCCGGGGAAAGGTATTTGTATCCCAAGGACAGTAGGTGGGACCTTTCAGCTTTTGCAGCAGCATCTAGTAGGAAGGAATAGCAGTATGACAGTTCAGCAGCTATCCAGACCTATTCAGGGTAACCTATGAAACTCTAGGGATGGAAGGATTATTTATTCTAGAAAGAGGCACATTTGGAGTAACAAAAAAGCAGCCACTATTTCAGCACTGGTTTCTGTGAGTAAAACAAAACAAAAAAATGCTCAGCATGTTTTTAACTAGAGATAAAGTTTAGCATCATACCTGAGTGCGAGGCATATCTTGAAATGGAACATGTCCATTGGCTAATTCACATGCTGTAATTCCCACACTGTAAATGTCAGACTTCATGTTATAGCCAGACAAATCCTGTGAGAGAAGGAAGACACTACTGATCACTGAGGCCATTGAGCAGTGCCAACAGGAATCCAAGTGCCTGCTTCAAAACAAGATTCTAACACCCCAAAACCTACACAGTATTGAAGTAATTAAATTGTGAAACCTCAGACTTTTTTTCAGAAATCTGATGGCTGTACTGAACACAAGTTTCAGAATTTGCAGTAGTTTTCAGGAGCTTTGGTAAAGAGATTTAGTACAGCATCACTTTACCAACAGCTTTAGAACTGCTTCTCTCTAGAATTAAAAATTCAGTACAAACATGTCTTTTTAAAAGTTGCAGTTCAACATATTTCATTGCGATTCTACAAGCAGACTAAAGTTAGAAATTGAGTACTGCCACTAACTTTGAACTGGAAAAAATATGTGCAATTTATACTAACCTGTCTCAGTAGTTCAGGACTCAGCCAAGGAAGCACAGATGTACTAAACTGGGGGAAATCATACACCACCTTTGACTTCTGTCCATTGCTAACTAAACTGTAGAGGTTGTTTAGGCCAGAAAGAGAAACCAGCCCATTCTCTGAAATCAGAATGTGGCTAGCTTTAATATTCCTGTAACATAAAGTGGTAAATTTTAGTTATAAGAATTACTCTAAGTACTACTAGAACAGAAAAGCTCTCATATTTCATTGACTTATAGTGAGATGCTAGCATGGAGTTCATCTCTCTATTAATAGAGAGATGATCAGGAAAAAAGTGCCAGAAATCGGAGAAGGGCCCTTCTTCCCTGCAAGGGGTGTAAACTAAGGAAGCCCTTTCTATAGCTCTGGTTTTCTTCTGCTTCAAAGAGACAAAGCCAGGCAGATGTATAATCCTGTAACAACTGGCTTGAAGAAATGTATAAATACACTCCCTGTTAAAATTAATCCTGCTGTATTATTGAAAAAATGGTTACTTGTGCACTGTCTGATGTAAGAAGGTATAGAGGAAAAGGAAGGAAACAATATTTAAGGTAAGATGCTGGTTCTGGTTCTTACTTATTGACATTCTCCTACCTGTGAATATATCCATTCTGGTGCATGTAATTTAATCCTCTGATGGCACCAAACAGAATGTTCCCTATCAAAGCTTCACTCATTCCTTCGGGAAAGTAAGTCTTCAGCAGGTGTCTAGCTGAACCTGGAAGTGAAAAAAAAACCAACTAGCTATGCCTAACAAGTCTTATTAAATTACTTGTCTATGTTTCCTTCACAGAATACACTCATCAAGAGCAGCATTCTATGTTGACTCTGGTGCATTATTACATGGACGTAACTGATGTCCCATGTCATGCTTCTGTTAACTGCAAGTCTGTGCCCAACCTGTATTCAATGTAAATAGGTCCTCTGTTAGCAGAAGCTGTAAAAAGTCAAATACATCTCCCAGTGACCATTCCTCACATGGTGGGTGCTAGGACTAAGTGGAATTTAATGCAGTTCAAATACCAGTTTTCGCTGGGGAGGAAATGTTCTCTAAACAAATGGTTTGGGAGAGTCTGTTTTTCTAGAAGACAGGAGATGATCAAAGAGAAACCTCTCATGGACCACGTGGTCCAACTTCTATCAGCCCTTTCTCCTATTCCAAAATTGCAGTTAACAGTTCTTACCATAGGCCATGAATGGGGAGATGACCCAAAGCCAGCTTCCAGCTGTAAACACTGTCCAAAATGTCATTATGTTGGGATGCTGGAAAAAGTGTGATAAAACCACCTCATTCTATGGAATTAAATGAAAGTGGATGTGTTAACCACAGAACAGCAGTCCTACCAAGAGCATTAACTACATTCAGTAATCAGTAAAGAGAACTGTTCATTTGCATTTATACAAGATTGCAGGTAATGTGCATAGCCTGCAACAGAAATGTAAATAGCCTGGCCATAATTGCAATTCTTTGAAGTAAATCTAGTTTGTTCATAGTCCAAACTTCTGGTGTTAAATAAGAGTACAGAAGATGTTACTCAAGTAAGTTGTACAATTACAGAAGCGGCTGTGGTCTTCAGAAAGCAACTCTCAAATTTACACATGCATTGTGTCTATTATATTCTACTCCTTTGGAGGGAAAAACTTGACTGAAATGACCCAGTGCAACCAAAGGCTACCTTTGTTCAGTAATCTCATATGTATTCCTCACTATCTTCATCGGGCTTTGTGCAGAAATGCTGTTCCTTTACCTGTAAGGCTTTCAAGTGCTCTTCAGAGCAATTTTCAAGGTCTGTGATCCTTACAGCAACTTGCCTGTCTGTAGGTGTATGCCGTGCAAGGTAGACGGAAGTTAAATTGTTGAACCTCCTTCCTGAAACCAGAAATGGCTACCTTAACATTGGAAAGCATAATAAGCCATCACATTTCCTTCATATTTAGAGATCATTTTCCAGTTCTAAAAATGCAACTGATAGAAGTGTTCTTTTGTTTCAGAATGCCAAGACCTTAAGTAATTGCGGCAAAATATATGCAACAAATTAGTTGAAGCATGGCTCTGCTATTTTGAGAACTGAAAGTGTTTGAACATATGTCAGCATCAATTATACATCTAAATGAACAACACTTAGTATGCATATTCAAATAAACATATGCATGCATAGTAGGATCTAAGGCAGCCATCCTTAGAACAACCAACTTGGGTACCCCAACAAGACATGATGTTACTTAAGGCTGTATTTATTGTCACATACCACAGATTTTGAAAAGTGACAAGTACATGCACAAACATCAAGAGACAATTTCAGGTAACTGTTGATTTGTCTTAGATCTTGAAATAAGAGATTACTAAAATATAAGCAATGCTCTGCATTTTTCTCAACTAAGGAGACACAGGAATAGTCCTTCATTTTCCAAACTTAATATTTACTGCATTTAGCAATAAACTATTAATAGCAGGAAGAACAAATATTTTAAGGTCCATTTATGTTACCTATTTCCAGCTGGAGTTCATAATGAGAGACATTAGAAGAGCAAAATACCATTTCATTCTTTCCTGTAGATGGGGGAATCCAGGTTAAATCAGAATCAGCCTAACAGAGAGAAGAAACAGTTCTCAAAATGGCTATGTAATTTTAAATTATTTATATTTTTAAAATTAATGCAAAAATATTATTAATGCTAAAGTCCAGTATTCAAGTAAGAACATTCAAGCTGGTACTTTTACCATTATTAAGACTTAGTTTTATGAGTTACAAGTTTTGTGTGCATTTGTTTTCAAATTGGCACAAGATTAACACTTACATACCTATAGTCTTCTACCAAAATAGAAGCCCTAAAGTATTCTGTTTATTTTTGTTGTCAACATTTCAAGAAGTATTTTCTAATTAGGCTATTTTTAATCTGCACCAGCTTTATATTTAACCTTGGGAGTTAAAGTTTCTATTCTTACCAGGCATTCATGGATGCTGCTCTGAGATAGCTCTTCTGGTCTGATTGACTCAACTGGTGTACGCAGAATACAGGAGCAGTCCTTAAGAATAGAAACAAGTGAATGTTGGTGGAGTTGTTGGAAGCATTTATTAAATATGGCAGCGCACAAACGTAAAAAAGTAGGCCTTATAAGCAGCAGTTCAGAAAGTCTTCTGCTACAAGTCAATCAATTAAGGGGTTAAGAAACAACATAAAGCATATACATGGCAGACCTGGAGAGAAGAGACACTAAAGTCTCCTTCACCAAAAGCTGACACAATGAAGTTCAAACATGTCAGCACTGTGGAAATCCCTTCAAGCAAGACATTTCACCAGGACTTTTCATATTAAGGTACAGCTCGGTAACAAGGCAGAACGGCCAGAATTTTTAAAGACAAACTTACCAAACAAGACATGGAACCGCTTTAGATCAGGGGAAAAGTCATACACACCCATTTATCCTAGAAAAAAAATAAAGTAGCAAAGTAAGATGATACATAAACCTGTGATAAATTTAAATCTCCTTAATCAGAACTGTGAGGCATTCATGTCAGCTATCACACACAAAACCCCAGAACTCCAGCTCAGTGAAAGTCTGCTTCTTTTTAAGTAGCATATCAAACTCCACACTGAGAACTACACGTCAACTCAAGTGTTCCTTTTTAATTTATGGGTTTAGAAATTTTATTGCCAGTTCTGAACAAACAATTTAATTGCAAGTTAACTGCACAAGTGCAAAAAGTGAAAAAGAACAGACTTATGAATCCTTGGCAGTTTGTAGGAAATCATTGTCTGTTGTTTTAAAGGAGCACAGCTGTGCTAGGCAGATCTTGGCTTGGCTGTGTGCAGCTGAACTAGCTCACAAAAAAAAGCAAGGCAGAAGCAATTGCACTTTATATTTCACAAGTGGCGGAGGAAATAGTATTGTAAAGGATTTCAGTTTAAAAAAAATTTAAAAATAAAAGACAAGCAACTCCCTCACAGCTCAGAGAACCCTCTCTGAATGTCCTCTAGCAGACTTTATATGTCTGATGCTTTGGAAGCTTAGGCAGCGGGAGAGATCTCTAGTAAGCATATCAAAGCTTCTGTAAGTAAAGAATGGGACTATTTTACCTTAGCTATAAGCAAGTCTTCTACAGTAGAATCATTAAGGTTGGAAAAGACCTCAAAAATCACAGAGTCCAACCATTAACCTAACACTGCTGGGCCCGCCATGAAACCATGTCCCTAAGCACCACAACAACATGTTTTTTGAACACTACCAGGGACAGTGATTCCACCACTTCTCTGGGCAGCCTGTTCCAATGCTTTATAACCCTTTCAGTGAAGCAAATTTCCCTAACATCCTATTTAAACCTCCCTTGGTGCAACTTGAGGCCAGTCATCCTTTCTCTTGTTATGTGAGAGAAGAGGCCAACCCACGTCACTATAATCTCCTTTCAGGTAATTGTAGAGTAAGAAGGTCCCCCTGAGCCTCCTCTCCTCCAGGCTAAACTCCTTCAGCCACTCCTTGTAATACTTGTGCTCCAGACCTTTCACCAGCTCTGCTGCCCTTCTCTGAAAATTCTCCAGTGCCTCAATGTCTTTCTTCTTGCATGGGGCTCAAGAACGCAGAACTTGAGATGCAAACTGGCCTCACCAGATGAGTACGGAGGGACAATTACTTCCCAGGTCCTGCTGGCCACACTACTGCTGATACAAACCACAATGCCACTGGCCTTGGCCACCTGGGCACACTGCTGGCTCATGTTCAGCCAGCTGTCAACCAGCAACCCCAGGTCCTTTTCTGATAAGTAGCTTTCCAGCCACCACAAGGAATCCTACTTGGTGGCCGATAAAAAGTCAGCTACAGGAAAGAGTTCCATGTTAATATGCAATTTTTGTATCAAAGTTAACTTATAGAAGCTGAAGTACTATACCAGAAACTGATAATTTTGTTTATTAAGGAGTTAAGCTTGAGTATATGCTGCATTTAAATTATGTATCCCTTACTCAAGGGAACACTCTTGGAAAGCCAACAAGCCCCCACTACTCCATTCACTGCCAAATATCCAAGCTATTCCAGTAACATTTTTACCCTGAAAATCTGCTTGGAGATCTGCTGTAATTTGTTATTAGAGACACCAAATGGAGACAAAAGTCGATCCCTACCAGGTACTGGGCACCTTCAGAGGATCTGCTCTTGACTTAATGTCACTAAGGAAGTTTGTAGCAGAGTAGAAAAAAAGAGAAAAGAATGCAGGTGCTTCAAGATACTGCCCAGCACTGTAATGGCTACAGCATCCTTCTCCTATCTGGAAAGAAGATGCCTCATTCTGCTACACAAGACAATTTATTCTGCTGCTTACAATATGAAATCACAAAAGCTAAGCTGAAGAATATAGTCTTAATAACTGTGATATAACGAAGTCAAATTATTGTAGGCTTACTTCAAAGATGTATAGCCAGCCAACAGAAACATTCGTGATGCACATTTATTCAAATAACACAATTTAAAGATTTTTACTTTTTTTCTTATGTAGCTTGACACTGTTTCCATCTTTCAATACGGCTTTAGATCATGTCCCCACATAAACTTTTTCCCTGTCCCCCACATTTTTCCTTCTGTATCGCAGGCTTTTTTTTTTTTTTTTTTTTGTATTGTAGATGGTGACAGTGTTGTACAGGTAAAATGATACATTCATCACACTTTGGCCAAAGCTTCCGCCAGCGAACAGCAGGGCAAAAACCCCAAGAAACCTGTGTCTGTGAGCTAGGGGAGTGTGAAGGCTCCGGAGTCGAAGCCCCGGTACCGGGAACGCGCGTTACTGGGTTCTGCTGACGCTGAGCTGCAGCTCCTACTTCGGCGTTCGCAGTGACTGAGGCAGCTCTCGGTCGTGTATCTCGAGTGAAAGGATCCGTCCGTGACAAAGCACCGGAAAGTGCGGAAGGACGCCCCGCAGGCTCCCCCTCAGTTCCTCACTCGCTCCCTTAAGTTCGTACCTCGCCTTCTTCGCTGGGCCCCCGCCTCCCTCTGGCCTCCCGCGGTGGCCGGGACAGGGCTCCGCTCCCCGCAGCCGCCTCCCGAGCTCGGTGTGCGCCGCTCCCTCTCCCCGGCCCGCCCGGCTGCCCCTGCAGCGGGGCAGAGGGCGCGGCCAGCGCGGAGCCTCGG
>WBNO01015111.1:28379-59579 GCA_013400575.1 Peucedramus taeniatus | reverse complement strand
TTTTGCTGTTATTTCACTGCTTCCCTGACAGATGCCTCACTCGTGGTACTGCAGAGCTCAGCTATTGAGAATGTGCCATGTGTGTCTGTATATTCTACCACAGTGGTATTTATAGGTGCAGGTTTCATAAAAATGCATTTTGCCATCAGTCTGGGAGAAAAAACCCAACTCATGAGGAATACTGCCTCAAGCCAGAAGGCAATCTAACTGAGCCCTCTTCTCATCACAGCTGCCTTCAGGAAGAGTAAGAAGGAAGCAAGAATGGGGCATGCATACACAACACTCTCCTAATAACTTTCAGCTTCCAAATGTTTTCAGATCAGGGACTTCCTTATCTATACAAAGTTTGTGTTCATTTACTAATCTTCACTGGACTTTTCTTTTTGGGAATTTGTTTATTTTCCTCTTAGAATCATGTAAACTTTTAACCCTGACTACTTCCCTTTGGCCACAAATTCCAGACACCTGAGACCTGCCACCATGAACCATCACTTCCTTTTGCTTGTTTTGAATCTGGCTCTCCAGGCTTCGTTAGATGTTCCAGTTCCTGTGCAGGAAGAGGCAGAGAACAGTCAATCCACACCCACGCTCTTCCTGCCACTACTCATTTTGAGGATCATATTTGTGCATAGTCACCTCTTTTCTAGACTGAAGTGTCCTAGTGTACTGACTTCTGAGTTCTTCTGCATTGGAATTCATTCCGTATCTTTGATGAGTACTTTTGCTCCTTTTTACACCTTTTTCAATATTCATACTTTTATTATCCTTTCACATCCCTCACTGTCTTCATAGAAAGATAAGCTACAGAAAAGTTCCTAAACAAAAGTCTTCCCATGTGTGCATAGGTGTGACTTTGTGGACTAGACAACAAAGCTCATAGAAGACCATTTTACAAGATGTGAAATTCAGCAGTGGGGAGGAATATACTGCTTTGATTGAAACAGAACAATCTGAGTAATTTCAAAGGGGAAACAACTCAGTGCCCTAAGAGAGGTAAGTTCAGATATCCAAGAGAAGTCAGGCATTTAATGTCCTTAGCTTTATTTGGAAATTTGAGCTAAGCATCCTGTTGTTTATACGAAACTTTGTAAGAAGCCTGTTTCTGTGTCCTCTTGCCATCTGAAGCAATAGATAAGCATTACGTAGCTGAAACCTGATTTGTGCATTCATACTGTTCAATGATTTAAAAAACTGAAATAAGGAAAGGATATTTAATTTCTTGCCATAACAACTGAGCATCTAAAGCCATATTCTGCTTTACAACAGATAGAGCATTATTACAGGAAAATTTCTCACAAGCTTCACAAGAATTTAGTCTTTTTTATGTAACAGATGCAATCATTATCAAGAGATAGGAGAAGGAAGAGCAAACTTCTTAAAAAATAAAATAAATTAAATAAAATAATATACATTGTCTGAAAATGTCAGTAAGAACTGTGGCAGCATTCTACCCAGATTCTTAATTCATCATTAAACAGAACACAGTGGCTAGGGTGGGAGGATGCTGAACGGCTTTTCACGTGCTTTCATGATCTGATCAGTGAGTTTGAGAAGCTAGGTTTGCAAGTACAAATGCAGCACCTTAGCTTCTTCCTCCTCACAACTTTTGCAAAAGACGTGAAAAATTAGGCAGAAAAGATATGTAAAAAAAATTCCCTGTCTCCAATCTTGTTGTGCTTTGGGTATAAAATGGAGAGACATTTTCTACCTTCTGTTTTCTATCACTCATTTGCTTTTTCTTTCTCTAAAGAAACAAAATAAAAGGGTGGAATTCGAACGCCTCTTTGGTTTCCCAAGTGAAACACAAAACTCTAGCCATAGTGTATTTGGTAGACATCAATTTTTCTTTACTCTTTTTAAATATGCATTGTAGTTCTGTCTGTTTAAGCTAAAAACTTGACTTGTAAGTTCTTAGGTTGCGACCACTCCTCATCACTAGAAAGTTGTCTCCCCTTTCATCAAATATACCAAACTCAAACCCATTCCGGTATGCAAAAGATGTAGAGCATTTTTAGCACTTGGAATGCAGCTCTCCCTGAAAGATGTTCAACAGGCTACTGCTTAAACTTGAGAAGTGTTGTTGTTTACTCCAGAAATGTCTGGAATCAGTCATGCTTAATAAATTGGATACCTTGTTTTTGATGGGATAATATGTAGAGCTGTGTTTTGCTTAATCTTCTGACTTTGAGCCAAACCAAGCTCTTTTGAGAGGATCTGCCATCACAAACATAGATCTTAAAACAGGAAATTGTCCAAGCAGACAGGGATTGGGATAGGAAAGCTAAAGCCCTAAGAGCATAAAATGCAGCCAGGGATGTTAAAAACAATACAAAAAGCTTCTATGGATATTCAAAGGTAGGTGAGGGAAAATATAAGTTCTCTCCAGAAGGAAATAGGAGACCTGGTTACCCAGGATATTGAGAAGGCTGAAGTACTCAATGACTTTCTTGCCTCAGTCTTCACTGGCAAATGCTCCAGGCACAGTGCCCAAATCACAGAAGGGAGAATGAAGAACTGTCTGCTGTAGGTGGTCAGGTTTGAGAACATCTAAAGGATCTGAAGGGGTACATGTCCATGAGACTTGATGAGATACATCCATGGGACCTGAGGGAACTGGCAGATGAACTGGCTAAGCCGCTATCCATATCTGAAAAGTTGTGTCAGTCTGGTGAAGTTCTTGCTGACTGGAAAAGGGGAAATATAACCTTCATTTCTAAAAAGGGCGAAAAAGGAAAATCTGCAGAACTACAGACCTGTCAGTCTCACTTCTGTGCCCAGCCCAATCATGGGGCAGATCTTCCTGGAAACTATGCCAAGGCACATGGAAAATGAGAAGGTGACTGATGACGGCCAATGTGGCTTCACTAAAGCAAAATGTGCCTGGCAGATTTGGTGGCCTTCTATGGTGGGGCCACAGTGTTGGTGGATAAGGGAAGAACAACTGACATCATCCACTTGCACCTAGGCAAAGCATCTGCCACAGTCCCAGATGACATCCTGGTCTCTGTGCTGGAAAGACATGGATCTGACTCAGAGGCACTCAGGGTATAATGAATGGGCTGTGTGATCATACTTAAGAAATTGTGGTCAATGGCTTGTGGTCCAATTGGAGACCAGTGATGTGTAGTGTTCCTCAGTGGTGGTATTGAGACAGGGCCCTTTTTAACATCTCTGCGGATAGCATCAACAGTGGGATTGAGCACATCCTTCTCCTCATACAAAGAGTACAGAAACCAAGTATGTACTGAGCAACACAACACTCACATTAGAAATGTTATAGACTATCTGTATTTTGCTTCTTACCCAGGAAAATGATCTCGGACTGTTAAAAATTCCCAAGAAAGTTTCATTCATTGTGAAGTGTAGGCAAAAAAACCCAATCAAAATGCAGAAAGGGACAGAAATAAAGTACTTACCTTTATTTGCATTGTATTAATAGGAGAGCTTGTTTGACAGTGCAATGGTCCATGTGTCTGAATGTGAAGAATATAAAGAAGAAATTCTTCTCTACTGGACACAGGCCAACCAACATGGAGAACTGTACTGTTGATGGCACTTGGTCCTATATTGTGCAGCTGTTTGAGAAATAGGATCAGTACTTTCCAAGGCGGTAAAAACAACAAAAAACATTGCAACAACCACTCAGGTATTTTCAAATTCTTAGTGGACACAGCCTTAGAGTATTTAGAGAAGGATGTACAGATTATTAATATCACTTTATTGATGCAGAATCTGTGGCAGATAGGAGAGAAGAACCTCTCCACGTTAGTCACAAAGCCAATGGCAAATCTGAGAGAACAGTCTTTTCTGTCTGTGTATTCAAGAAATCCATCACCTTTCCCATTTTTTTCCTACATATGAAGAGTTGAAATCATCTAAAAAAGTATAAAAAAATCCCAACCCAAAACACACTAGCAAATGAACCCCATAGAAATATGAACAATGAACCTTAACAGATCATACTTGAAAATAGTATCCAAGACTTCAGAATAAAAAAGAATCACATTTCAGGGCACAAGAATAGAAGGTAGAGCAGAACTTAAACGAACTTATTTGGTTAAGAAATATATTTTCAACATTCTCAAACTAGATTTTCTCAAAAGAAGTAAACTAGTTTTCCTAAATTAATATCCCAGGACATAATTTTTTTTTCTGGGGAAAATGAGCAAAGATAGAAATAACAAAAGTTTAGAAATCTAGGCTATTAAAATAGTTTCCTTATATCAGTTTACAGTTTGAAAATAACTGATGACAACAGGAGTCTGGACATGTGTTGTCACTGGACTTGAAGAGTAAAAGAAGCTGAACACCATGGACATTTACACAAAGTTCCTAGAGATGAGAGAACTCCTTTTTTTTAAATTTGCAGAATTTTTGTGACTGATGACCTTTAGTTACAACTAAATAAAAAGCCCTTTCAATCTTACATCTTCTGGGAAATTGCTTGGTCTTTTGGATGCTTTGCTGGTATAAACCATGTAAGTGGTTTCCTTAGTAACTGTAACAAATCACTGTAATTATTTTAATATATTTGAAGTCACAAATACAGTTTCACAAACAACCCTAATGCTTGAGACAGGATGATTTGATGTATTTTTCAGTTTAGACAAATGTGTTAAGATGGGGAATTCACAAATGATAATTTGTATTTTACAGTTGTATTCACTATACTTTAGTATGTCATGCAAATTGTAATCTTACACTGCTGATTAAGCTCAGTTGCTTATATTTTCTTGAGTGCTAGTTTGTGAATTATAACCATATGTGAAGCCCCCTGTTTTACCCTCTAGAATAAAGGCCATCCATCAGATTCCAAGGATGGCTTCTATTCCATGCAGTTCACTCAATTCCCTTTTTCTAAGCTGAATTCTGACAAATCATCCATAGGAAAAAACCAACAAAAATACAAGGTAAAAATATGTGTACTTCAAACATTTAGAGTTATTTTCAACAGAATATTTTAGGAGGTAACAAATTACATGTATATCTATCTTATTTTTTTCAGTTAGCTAAATTTCAAAGAAAACATTTTTTCCAGTGCACAGCATGCACAGCTTCTAATGAGAAGTTAGTTGACGTTGATTATAAGGAACTTTTAAGGACTGTTTTTAATTCTTGTCAAACACCCAAAATGTTTATAAATCTCTTAAATATCTAAGACAGACTCCTAGCATAAACTAATATCTCCTCCACTCTCATGAACAGATAATGGGGTTGCAAATTCCCAGATTAAACCTGGGTCATGTGCTGAAGTCAGAGTATTTACATTTGTGCCTTTATCTAGCTACAGATAAAGACAATAAACCAAATTCATCAGGAATTCAGTGGGGGCAGTGTGAGGTCCTGTGGCAACATACATAATTTTTACCTCATAGATGTGTTCTACTAAAGGACCAACTTCTTCTTCTTTTGTAGGTTCATCTTTGGGTTCCCAGTTGTGAAGTGGCAAAATAATTGTTGGGGGATGAGACACTCTGTAATATACAAAACAGGTTAAAATTAACTGTTACCAGTGACTGATTGCATTCATTTTAGAAAAAAATGATAACCACTATAAAAACCTGAGCCCTCAAAGGCTTGTTATTTGGGCACATTAATTAGAATTAGGTGAGGTGAATGCTACAATGCCTCCATAACACACTACCCAATCCTTGCAAGTGACTGAGGGTGTGCATTTAGTGTCATACTTCCTGTGATGGATTGTCTTTTCCAGACAGTCCAGGGTGTAGCTCTGTTTGGAGAGAGAAATCCAATCTGTTGGGTATTTATATCATTCTCACTGATAAAATACCTGAATACATTATCCACAAAAGTAGAGTAAATAAATGTATTTTTCTATTTCCATTTAAAGCCTGTAGGTGTTTAATGCGATGCATCTTTCTTCCCCAGAAAACATTTTTAGATATTAACTTTTCTGATTGTCCATTTCTGTAACATCTGTTATTATTCCTTTAAAAAACCTTGCAAAGTAGCCTATCTCATCTTACAGATTGGAAACAGAGATATTCTGACTTCCATAAAGTCATAATGGAAATTGGTGTACTGAGAAATAGAATTCAGGACTAGACTCTAAAAGAGTGCTCCGGGCTTTACAATTGCTTTAAAGCATTTTCTGCAATATTGTTGCAACTTTCAACACATAAATAAAACGTAAACAAAGAAAACTGTTACTTAGTATTTGACATCTTTCCAGCTGCTTTTTTATTTTTCCTTTTCTTCTCTATCTGACCTTAAGAAAGTAGTTTTCTGTTAACATTTTTATTTGAATCACAAATATTTTATTTCCCATAAAAACTGGAATTTCATTGTGCCGGTCCCATTCAAATGCCAACTAAACCTCACACAGGTGTTCAGAAGTTGGGAAATCAGATCCCAAGAATTTCTTTTAGCATGATAGGTCAGTTCTAGCACAGACATCTGTCACCTACAAGTACTGCATGTAGCTCTTGGTGCTAAAATGGTATTACCCTTTCTTTGCCAAAGTCAACTCTCACTCACTTTTGCTGGTTTATGGAGTCTTTAGCTGAAAGAAAATCCATAAAATTTCAGTGTTGGTTCTACCAAAGCTGGAGTTCTGCTAACAGAACACTGTTAAAAAACAATCATTAATTTTTTTAGAGTGTAAAATTTGAATAACATGAGAGACTTCTAGGCACTGATGTTAATCACTTTGTAGTGGCCCTGCTGCAGATTGCTCCTTGAAGAAAAGATTGGATAGTTTTGTTGCAAATGCTGAAAAAATAGTATTGGAAGGAACAAACTGTTTCTTATTACAGCTTTTATGTCATATACAATGAATGAAATGTCTGAAAGAAAATTTTCTGCAATATACAGCTTCTCAAAGCAGAAAGAAATCCCAAAGAACAGCTTAGTGCCATGCAGCTGAAGTACAACCCTTTGTGAAATTTGGTGCATTCTGGAGTATCCTGCTAACTCTTAATACTTCCTCAGACTTCAAAATGCCAGCAGTTTGTACTAACAAGTATGCCAGAGGATAAATTCACAAGCCAACCCTAATAATAAAAGAAACTCAACATATTCATTAAAAAAGTAATTTCTGATTAGGGACTTAGCCTCAGTGTCACAAATCATCTTGTTTCCAATATGAGTTTTAATTATTGATTGCTGTTGGAGAATAGGAACTTCAGGGTGTTGTTATAAAAGCCAAGACATATAGACCCTTAATCTACCACAAAAAACTGCAAATCAGAAACTGTACAGAGACAAAAAGAAGAAGACATGAGGTTTCAAAACTCAGTGTTTTCTATTGCACTGCCAGGGAAGAATTCTTATGCAAGGAATTACAAAATGCAAAGTATACATTTAGAAATTAAAATTATTGTAGTGTATATGAGAACATTTATTTTAACAGAATTTACAGTTATTTTGAGGACTTCCGCTACTGACACGAAAGTAGCAAAATTAGGTCAAAGAAAAACAAATCAGCTCTTTTCATTATTTTATTTTGCATTTAATTGAGAATATTTTTAACATTCGAATGATTTATTAGACATTGATTTTTCCTAGACTTTTAGGTGACAATTATTATGAAACAAGACTACTGAAAAATATGATAAATGAAGTATGGCTCACAGAAAAGACTTATATGGGGATGTACAATAAAAATTCTGCCAGCTCCAAATCCTCTTAATCCAAATTACATCCTTCCTGAATCCCTCTAGTGCTTTTTCAGCAGTGGGAGATAACAATGGCAATACTACATTTTTATAGACGAAAAAAGGTAAGCAGAATAATTAAACCTAACTTATCAAAGCAACTACTTATTGAACTATCTAAGGAGTTATGTTAATTTTCTTTTCTTTTAAAGAGGCTATTGAAGAAGATTTCTTCTTTTCTCACAGAATTATTTGCCTGGTTCTGCTGTGCAAGTATATCTGCATGTATGCATATGCACAGTCTCATAACTACTTGCTTTTCCTCAGTAAAATGTACAATGCATCCAGTTCCGCTCTGTGCAATTCTCAGAAGAGAAGTAAAGAAACTATTGCAAGATATTTTCCAGTCCAAATGTGGACACAGTCTCTCTTTTATTTTTATCTAGGAAATAGTGAGCAATTCCCTTGGAACTGCATGTTTTAGCATCTCTGAGTAATTAGCAAAATCTGTCAACAAAGCAGTTGGGAATGCTATAGCTAATAAGGAAACTAAAATACTTAAGAGGAAAGAAACTGGAAGTCATTCAATTAAGTAATTCCTCTGTATTTAATAACCTGTTTCTTAGAACTGCAGGCAGAAATTCAAGTAACTTTTTCCACTTATCACCAAGCTCGTAAGAACTGAGGATTCTGTGGCCATTTTTTGTTGGTCATTTCTGTCTATTTACATGTTACAGAAGGTTTCATTAAAAGGAGTACACTGTGGCACAGAAAAAGCATGATTGAGGCAAAGTTTCCAAAGAGTCTGCAAAGAATAAAAAGTTTGTAAGACTTTTTTTATTAAAGTGAGGAGAGACTTCACAAAAAAAAAAAGACAAAAATAGAATCCACAGCACTGGAAGCAACCCTTACTGAGAAGTCCTGGGTATGTAACCATAGCTATTCCAGTCCAAAACTCCAGACAGTTCTTAGTCTGGGTGTTCACCCGTGGCAAGACCTAGCAGCTGCTGGCTCCCAACACTTTCTCACACATCTGTAGCCCATTAAATAACACCTCTGATTCTTTTCTCCTCAGCCTCTACTTCTGTATTACACCTTTTGTATTTTTTACCTCTCTTTCTATCCAGCTCATTTCCATGGATCACCACTGGCTACAGAAAATGAAATAATATTCTCACTTCTGTTCTTATTAAACATTTTACATTTCAAGTGCTCCTTTTCAGAAATAAGATAATTGACATATATCCACACAGTCTTTGCCAGTTTTTTTTTTTTCACCTGACTTGTTTTAGGGTCTTAACCTAGAATACACTTACAAAATATGATGAAAAAGTCCTTTTAAAATCTCTAGGATTTAGACTGAATATTAGATCAGATTAGAGCAGATAGATTGAATACTAGAGCAGAAAACATGTTCTCTGTGATCTGCAAAATTATTTGACTTACTGCTAGCACTAGGTAGTCATATTGTCTCAGAAGTGACAACAATAAATATGCTTTTATAAAGTAAAAAACCCAAAAACAAATAAATTTTTATTTGTTTACATCTAAGGCAGCCCCTTGAGGTGCATCACATAAGAGACCTCCAGCCCTCTTGCATCAGCCAAGCCTCATGGCCTGCCTGTGGAAGTGAATCTGAGCCTTGTAGCTCCTGTTCAGCCCTTGCAGGGCTGGTCATGGTTAAGGGTTTTTTTGAGCTGTAGTTTCATAAGAGGAGATGTAGGAAATCTAATAACCCAGACAAAAAGCATCGGGGGCAATTATTTACTTAAAAAAGACATCCTCCTGACTTCCTCCAGGATGCCAGAATAGGAGTCTAGTTCCAAGATTTTACAGGGCACGCTGTATTACTCTGTATACTATATTCGTATAAAATCTTAGAATCATTTAGGTTGGAAAAAACCTTAAAGATCATGGACTCCAACCATAAAACTAGTATTGTCAAGTTCTCTATTAAATCATGTCCCTCAGTACCAGATCTGCATGTCTTTTCAGTATCTCCCAGGATAGTGTTTGTACCACTTCCCTGAGGAGCCTCTTCCAGTGCTTGACAACTCCTTCTGTGAAAATTTTCCTAATATCTAAACTGAACCTCCCTTGTTGCCACTAGAGGCCATTTCATCTTGTCCTGTCACTAGTTATCTGGGAGAGGAGACTGACTCCCACCACACTACAACCTCCTTTCAGTTATTTGTAGAGAGCAATAAGGTCTCCCTGAGCCTCCTTTTCTCCAGGCTGAATACTCCCAGCTCCCTCAGCTGCTCCAGGCCCTTCACCAGCTTCGTTGCTCTTTGCTGGACTTGCTCCAGTACCTCAATCTCCTTCTTGTAGTGAGGGGCACAAAAATGATTCCAGTATTTGAGGAATGGCCTCATCAGTGCCAAGTACAGAGGGTTGATCAATGCCTGCTGGCCACACTATGTCTGATACAAGCCAGGATGCCATTGGCCTTCTTGGTCACATAGGCACAGTGCTGGCTCTGTTCAGCTGGAAATTATCGCCTGATTGCATTTTATAATTTCCAAAACTAAGCTATGAAAACATAGATAGAAATTATCATCTTTGATCACATCCTGTGCTTGTTTAATTTTGGTGTACTTTGTGTCAGTGAAGAGTTTATCGTAACTCATTTCTTACTCATCCTTTTCCAAAGGCCTCACTCTGCTCTCTATTAGTCTCATAATGTGTTTCACATTTCTAGCCATAAAAGCAGTAGATGCTGTTTGATTTTCAGCATTAAGTGTCCAGGTGGTTGCACAAGAAAACCTACACATATGAGCAGGCATTTTATATTAGTAACATCCATGCACAGTTTGAATGCCCAAATAAAATGTTGGCTCTGACTGGTGTTATTGCAATGTGAGATTCTTTAGGTTGCCATTTTAGCACAGACATTCAATAAGTCTGTAGTAGCTCCATCCTGCAAGGCTTTCAGGGGTGAGACCCAGGGTGATGGATAAGGCATTTGGGTTTGTAATATGCCAAAAGATTCACTGCACGGGATTATCATATGCAGAAAGATTCTATAAAAAAATAGTTATCATAATGAGTTGAAATAGTTGAATACTTACCCTCTGATCTGTACTTGAGCCACAGCACTGATGTTGATGTGGAGGTTCACCAAGTTGCTGGTGGGATTTATCTTGTTAGAACTGGAAAAAATATATACAAGTATTAAGGAAGGCTTTATATCAGAACTCTAGATTATTGTATCACTCAACACACAAAGCCCACTGGGCACATTAAAAAATGGCATTCCTATTGGCACTATTCAGTCTTGTAGGACACTGGTATTTAAGTTGGATATTATTTGAACTCATCACATATTTAATAATATCTTCAACTCAAGCTGCCTTTAAAGAATCCTGTGATGATGAATGATGCAAATTTATTTGGCTCAGAATGTCTTGTACAACTTGGCTATCTGTATAGATAGAAGTATCTTAATAGAAAAGAAGTTTGTTTCATACATTGGAGGAAGGCAGTGTTAAGGAACAAGATGGGCTTTGTTAGAATACAATTTATTTTTATGATTTTCCAAACTTGTGACTTTTGCATGACTGAGTCTTTGGGGAAAAAAAAAACCAAGATCAACTGTTTCTTTCATTTTCCTATTTTCTTCCCTCCCCTATCCAGAGTGTTTACATTTTTAAAACCACTTAGTAGTGAAAACAGATCTCCGTGTTTAAAATCTAGAGCTCTCACTCGTCTTACTGTCTTTTCTGATTGCAAATCCTTAGTAATAAAGATAGTTTCTCTTACTTCAAAAGGCTACTCCTCTAATTATAGCCCATTCCTATAAAGAAAGGTTTGCAGGTTCAAATTCATGAAGACAGTGAAGTAATTACAGACTTAGAATTTATTTAATTATGAGATTAATAACACTAAATTTGGATTTTTTTTTTCAATCAGGTGTGGTCTTCCTTGCCCCATGAACACCAAGTTTCTATTGCTATCCCAGTTTGCTGTTATCACATCTGGGTAGCATCAGTCAATTAGAAACATTCAGAGGAGGTCAGCATTTCCAGTGACTGACTCCTGAGGAATAAAGGGCCTGCTTTGATCCAGGCTTTCTGGTTACAGATTGCTAAAATTAAGAGCAGCTCTAATTTGTTTGTAAACTAATGCAGATTCCCATCAAACATTATTTGAACTTTTATGTAATCCTCTATAGCCATTGTTTTGAGTATAAAGGTACAAAAGTTGTTTAAAGTGTAAAATTTATTATACTACTACTTTGTTAGAATAAGCTGCTCTCCAATTTGTGTATTTGTCCTACTTTCCATGAAGTTAAAATACAGACTTTGATGATACATATCTGGTATTCAAACCTTGTTCATGCTTTCTGGCACTTTTTAGAGAAGAAAATAGTTTAAATAGAAGTGCCAAGGCATCTCTCTCTCTCTCTAAGGGGTACATAATTGCATAGCAACATTCGCATCAGAAAAGGAATCAGATTTCAAGACACTACTCAGCCTCTTGCTTGCTTCTTGTAAGTAATGAACTTCAGTTTTGCAAACAAAAATACTTATTTTCTACTTGATGTTTTAAAGCAAATGAAAGTCCTCTCTTTTGAATAAATTAAAGTATAACTCAAATTCATTGCCTCGATCTAGGCTATTCCCTCTTTTTGCCTCACGGAGTTCTGTTCCCTGCTTCTTTTAGGATTCTTTTACCTGTTCACTAAGAACATAGAAACACACAAACTGTCCTGCTGCTTGTGAATGAATGTACAAAGCAGTGAGTTTTAACTGTAGGGTACATTCCCGATGCAAGAAATTTCACTCTTCACTCTTTCTTTTTTTGTTGTTTCTTAAATAGCTGTGTGCTCTTCAGCATTTTCATATCAGTTTGTAGCCCAAGACATTTTCTTCCTTTACATTTTAGTGAGTCACACTCATGGAGGAAGCATGAGATGTTGTTGTCTCCTGAAGTTCAGACTTATTCCTCATGAAATTCTTATCACTTTTAAAAAACAGATACCTACATTCAACTCTTATTACCTAGACAGATTTAACTACCCAAAAAGTTCTTGACCTCCCCAATTTCACAGCATGAAAAAGGTAGTGACATGAGCCTTGGATAACCATTTAAAACTATTGCTTGCATTAAGAAATGCATAGTAGCATGGGCAGGGGAACTACAAAGCAAATGTTGTGTCTTTCTCCAGAGGAGCTCATGCCCAGGTTTCCATTATCCCCAGCCAGATTCCAGGGAGAGGGCTGAGGCCTGCCCAAGCACCTCATGGACTTCTGGGGCATTGCTGTGCCTTTCCTCAGTTTCTGCATGTCCTTTCCTTTCAAGGGTTACATTATGGAGACATGACTTAAACATTTCAGACGTCTCAGTTATTTACCATAATGAACATGATCAAGGCCCTCATTAAAGGCCAGACATTAGCAATTAAGTCTCTGCATGTGGGGCAGAGAGGGCCCCATACAGAACTCCAGTGTGTATTTGATGAGGACAGATGAAGCAGAAGCCCTTCCACCTACTGAAAAAGTCCCAGGTTGTTTTTGCTGTTATCCTAACCCAGCCCACTCTGTGCTTTTTTGTCTCTGTGGAAGAAGTACTGCTCAGCATAAAACACAAGATTCTACAGTATTAATATGTGAGGCCCACAAATGGGGAGGAATCTAATGGAAAAATTACAAAGGTTCACCTGCATCAAACTGAAACAGTTCTCTCCATGCCAGTAAATCTGCTGAGCAGATTTTAACCGCTTTCCTTCTATTTTCTAAATTTTTGTGAAGAAGAAGCATGTCTGGTTTAATTCAGAGCATGATATGTTTGTACATATTCACCTTTGTTACAAAGTGATTACTGTTTATTAATTCTGAAGTAGAAAATAAAGTCCAAATTTGGCAAATCTGTAGAAGATCCTTGGGTTATTGACCAAAATTAGTTAACCTGAATTTTAAAGAAATAAGACTGATTTTCCTAAAAGCTTACAAGGCTCCAACCTCAAAAATCCTCCTGACATAAACTACCATTGGAAAGCCCCTGAAATAATTACTGATATTCAAGAGGGGCCTTATTATATAATAAACTTAATATGCCAATAGGAATTAATAATTTAAATAACCATGCTCTTGATAAAATATCTAACCTTTTTATTTGCAGCTCAAAATTGATGCTGAAATCTGCATTTTCAAAATGCTGAACAGAAAATCGAATGCCTGTGGAGAACTGAGAAAGAAACAAAACAACAGGTTACCAGAAACAGTCAATCTCTCCAGATCAATAAAGCAGTACTGTTCAACATTGCATTTCACAGACTTATACTGGATACTGTTGCTTTTTCAAATTAGTCTGAAATAACATCATCTACTTGTTCTCAGGAAAAAATACCCTCCTGCCTCTGTATGTTACCAGATGGAAAACTTGGCTGGAGAGAGGAAAGATCAGAAAGATCAGAGGAATAGAGAAGCACACTCCCAAGAACACAGCAGTGGGCCCTTCTTCATCCAGACAGTCTTTGCTTTGCTTTGCCACACCAAAAGCAAACAGCAGTTGTCTGGCAGCTCTCATCCCTGCCTCCATCCATGCACGCCTTTGTCCAGGTCTGCAGGGCTGCCTGCTCCCTGCATTGTCTCTGCACTTGGCAGCTTTGCACTGCCTGCTTCAGGTGTTGTGGGGCTGACTGAGCAACCGAGGCTAAATTAGCAGCAGTTTTAATTTACTTTTAGTTTGATTTCTTTTTCCACTGCAGTTCTGTTAAGAGGAATACAGCTTCGAAGTTGTATTTGCAGTTCAATTTGCCACAACTTGGAGTGAGTGACCAGAGGAGAGAGTAAAACACACAGTTCCCAAAACTGAAGGAGGTAAGTGCTTCCACTGGTGCTGCCTCATGCTTAAGCAGACCTGGCTTCCTCCCTTTGACAATTTCTATTTGCTTTGCAAGAAGAGCAGGGATAAGCAGATCAAGTTTATTCAGAAGAAAGAAGGGCTAACTAGAGAAGGAATATTACAAGAGCCTGTAGTGGGGTCTCTGTAAGCCTCTCATTGGACATATTTACAGCCCCAGTGTGTAAGTGGCAGGTGAGTAACAGGAGATGCCATCTATCCCCAATGTTCAATTAATTAAATTTTACTGCAATATTAATATATTGTTTTTAATTTTTTCAACTGCATATTTTAAATCTGGTAATTTTCAAAATGTGAATTTTTCAATTCCTATAGCTTCTCACTCCCCCTCTACCTTCCATCTGGCCTAATGGCAGAATTTTTGCAGGATAACATGCACATCATACTTCCATTTTTTAAAAAAGGATGGTAACACATAGATACATTCTCCATGTGGAGAAACAATCTTCGTGAGAAATTCATCAAAAAGCATCAGGAAATGAAGACATCATTCCCTCACTTCTGCCAATGTTTGACTAGACTGGGGGGTGGGAGGGAAGAAAAAAGATTGCTTGGCATAATTTCCTTAGAATATTTCAAGAAACCTTGTTAGCAACAGGACAGGACACACCAATGTAGGGACTTATATTCAAAATCACTGAAAACAAGGAATTTTCCTCTGTGGATGTCATTTCATATGTTTAAGTAATTCCTTTTTCCCACCATTTTTTTTTCATTCAGTTCTCTTATTTCTTCATTTGCAGTGGTGCAACACAATCCATCACCAGAACAAAACTTACCTAACATGTTTCAACTACTTTCAGCTGACTCATGCTGAACCAATACTGTCATCATAAATGGAATGGTGAGCTCAAATCTTTGAATTTTGTTTATCTTAATGTCATAGTTACAGTAGATCTCTCCTTTTTGAAGCAAAATCTTTCAGATGAAAAGACAGTGCTCATTAAATCACTCAAAAGTTGAATAGCTGACTTGGAATAAAGATGTAAGCTCTTTTTAATTTTAAGGTCACTTTTTGGAGATGATACTAGCAACTCTATTGATATTCCATTCACCTTTAAAAATATAATTACTTTCTTTAGTCTTTTAGACAAAAATTGCCAGATATTAAACTCACAATTTCTCTTACTGTTTTTACTAACCAGTCGAAATAAATTTGTTTCCACTTCCAGCCGAAAAAAGATTTGATGAACCAAAGATAAAATTTTCATCAGATGGAGCAGACATGAATTGCAGTTCTGATGATCTATTACACCCCTGAGGCTTAATCCCCTATTTAATAGTGAAACACACTCCTACTCTACAACTCTAATAAGTTGCAGATGTTGTCTTTGTATAGTCATATGACTTTGTTAAGGTCATGTAACCCTTGACATTGCTACTAATAATGGGACAAGGATGCTCACATGCCCTTGCTGAAAACCCAGGAGAAAACCTTGCTTTAACCTTATTTCTATTAATTTCTATAACCTTCCATTTTTTTCTACTAGAATTTTCTCACTTGCTAATGCCACTGAACAGGCATTAGGAACCTCGACAGTCTGATCCATCTCAGTGTCATAAATAAGTATGCTGAGCAATCTTTGCTAGTGAGATGTCAGGATGTCAGACATTCAATTTGCATTCTGAGACATTTGGCACCGAGGTTTTCCTTACCAATTCTTTTTATCTTAACTTTTACTCTTTTTTTTTTTAACTTCAAAGATATTACTGAAAAGATGAAATATTTTTTTGTGGTCTGTAAACAATTTTAAGGACACAGATGACATAATGCATTTTGAAGAAGTGAGGTGTCAGACAACCCTGTAGTCTGCTGCAGTAATATCCCATGGATTTATTACAAAATCCCAACATAACCCTCATACTCAGAAGTTGATCTTCAAGAGCTCAAAAATTCTAGGATTTCAGGGTGCTGGCAAGTCATTAAGGTGACTCAATAATTAAAGAGTTTTAGGAATGTTCCATTTTGACCTAACCCTTCCTTCCCACTCACAACTTCCACAAAGAGTCCCTTTCTGACTGAGTATTTTGAGAATAACTGATCTCCTGCCAGAGCAGAATTGTTTTGCAAAACTGGAAATGGATCAGAGCAACCTTTCGAGATTTATGCAATTTGTACAAAGGGCTGGTATTTTGCTTTTGGAAGTACACTTGCCATCACAAATATGTTTGGACTGAAAAAACACAAGTCCTTTCACCTTTACTGAGGTTCCAGGAGAGCTGGCTTCAAAGATAAATTTATGATTTAAAATTTCACTTACTCTAACCAAACAATGTTGCCATCTGGGTTTGTAATGCTTTACCTTCATATGCCTCAATTTTAAAGGGCTGGATTATTTTGTTATGAAGTAGAAAACCCTTGAATATGTTATGAACCCTGCTGTTTTATTCTGTTACTTCTCTCTTTATGAAGTAGTTTGCTTAGGAGTATCTGGTAATGGCACTTAGGGCAGTCCTAGTGTTGATTCTGAAGAGAAGAAGGATTAGTTATGCTGTGAAAATTCATAAAGAGACAGGCAAGAGTAGTAATGTTTTAGCGGCCACCACATGGCATTCCTGAAGTCTTGACACTGCTAGTGCTAGCTTTTCGGGTGAAGGATGATGTGTAAACAGGACTTTGGATTCAAAGGGAGGAGTATTAGGGTCTGTACTCTAACACCTCTACACTCAGACCTTTCCATTGCTTATGCTTATCACAATATGCAAACTACAAAGATTTCCTTCTTGGTATACAAGTTCATGTCCCTTGTGTTTGGTCTTCCTTTTCTCTTCTAGCCCAAGGGGTTTTATGCTCTCCTGCCCCACTCCACTGCATCTCAATCACCCACAATATTCTTGTCCACTTCTGTCTGTATCTTGAGAATTTGCTTCTGCCTTGACACTAACTAGGAAACTACTAAGCTGTTAAGTAAAACTGCTGTCTTCTCAGTACAAGAAATTATTTGCCTTGAATTGGAATTTGTCTCATGCTTTGGCCCGACATGCATCCAATCATCCCATTATGAAAATTCCATTCCTCAGAAATGTTTTCAATTACTTTTACTTTTTAGGATTTTCATTAAGTAGAATAAAACAAAACCCACAAAATCTTTTGGCCTTCTTGTCTATGTCCTTCCCAGAAAATGTTTATAGTATCTCTTCAGACCAAAGTAGTTCAATGGAGAAGGATCCTCACCAGGAAGATTTCCTCTTTCCAGGAGGTCCATCACCTAAAGTTCAATTTTCAATGGTTTCCACCTCCCTGTAGTCCCAAAGAATCTCTGGGACTGCTAGTGACCATGCAAGCAGATGACTCTATGAGAACCTGCCCTCACTCACTTTCTAAAGTTCCATGGCTGATCTGAGGCTATCCCAAAGATCCAAAGAAACTTATTCTAGTCTCAATCTCCAATGATATAACCCATTTGGTTCTTCTGTCAAGGGTCAGACATGAACTGCTTCAAGATTAAAAGAGGCCAAGAAAGCCCTCCCTCTACAGAGAGGCTGAAGATTGAAATATTGATCTTCCATAGGATAAACCTTAACTTAGGAGGTATTTTGAAAATACTAAAGAAATTTGCTTTGGTTTCTTTGCAAAGTCATAGGTCCAATATGAAATTCAAACAGTAGTAGTTTTCAATTAAAAACTGTTATTTATTCCTGATATATGTTTATGCTGTTGACTGCTTTGTTTTTATTTGGACAGTTTTTTATCTTAGTATCAATACTTGGATTATTTTATTTTAGTTAAATATTCGTAGAATTTTTGAATTCACGAGAAACACTAAATTCCTCTGCAAGAGCATCCATAGCTGAACATTCCTGGATTTAACACTTCTAGGATTTCCTGGGTTGTTCTGTCATGACATAGGGACAAAAAATGACAATTATGGAATTTTTTATCTCCCATCCTATTTTTTATGCTTATTTAGTGTTCATCATCAGCTATTATACATTTCTGCTTTTGTCCAAAAACAAGGCTACCATAATTCCATCTGTGTACTATGATTTATGAGAGGCTGTCTTAGCAAAATCTTTGGAATTAAAATAACTTTAAAGCAAAAGTTTATTCCAAACACACTTTCCTTGATATAAATTGTGATACAAACTAGTAAGACAACCCTTATGCACTCAAGATGACAATCAGGCTGAAGAAGTTGTCATTTACTATACATATATCTATATATTTTAAGTAGAGAGGATACTCAAAGGGAGAAATAAACTGATCACATTATAGATTGGAATTATCATTATACTAGTGCAACTTCTAATGAAATGATAAATTGAGTCACTCTCACTTTCTTTGACTGATATAAACCCCAAGTTCTAGCATAAATAATCTTTTAGAAAAACAAATTGTTACTTTTTCAGAAGCACAGTTCTGCCTCTTCTTACACCAACAATTTCTTGTTCAGGTAAATAGTTTGGTTTATGTGCTGCTTATTGGGACACATTCTGGTAATTAAATAAATTTCCATTTGTTTCCTTTTAAAATTCAATTAGATAAAAATCAGTAAATGCATCTGGTTTTCCCTTACGTTTGAGCCAGCCACCATGGGGTTCCCAAGATCACAAACCACCATTCTAGTTTCATTTTCCATCTTGTAATCACAGCTCAAAACACGCAGTGCCTGCAACAAAAGGACACCAATATAGAGGTCAGAGATCACAGTGAAATGTATCCAGTTGGGAAAGTGATGCCTTTTTGACCGTGACCTTTCTTTTGATTTCAGACACCTGCTTAGTGCACTATCAAAACATTTAGTTGGTTATTGTCAGACAACGGGGGAAAACTGATGCCAGGGAAAAACAAACAGGATAGTTTCCCAGTACCTTAAGAATCATGATGAGATCACTCTATGTCTAGTTTTACCATACTGCTTTGTTGTTGTGAATCATTCCTATATCCATAATGACTCAACAGAGAAACAAAGAGTAGACACAACTAAGTGAGAATAATAGGTCTCACAGTAATTACAGTGTTATCCATCATAAGAAGTTTCTATAACTGAATTTCTGACATTGGCAAAACTTGAGTGTGGATCAATTCTAGATCTTTGTTTTCCAATCTGTGGTCAAATAATTAGAATGTTAAATACTTCTGTAAAAACAAGCTGTTATGTGTGTTTATAAATTAGCAACAAAGGAGATATACTTCCACATTATCAGATATAAAAGTTTTTGTTGTTTATAGCAATCTTTATCCCTAGTAATATAATCTGTAAACAAAACAAACTTTACAAAAGGAGGTACAAGTATAAAATAGTGTAAGCTAGGAGATACAGATTAAAGCAAAGCAAAACAATAAAATGGGGGGGGTGTTGCAATAAAATGTGTGGTTGTTTTTTTTTTTTCTCTTTTCCTCTCTGACTTCTTCAGTAAATGAAGGCACTTCCATGTATGTGCAGAAGTAAACCAGCTTTGTAAAAGCAGGATGCAGCAAGCTGCATTACCTTTCTGCTCATTTGTGATTCTCACAGATGAAGTAGTGTGAACAAGTTCATGCCTTCTATATAAAAAGACCTGGGAAATCTCTGTGCCAATTTGCCCTATCTGTAAAAGCCAGCATGGACATGCTGTCCTCGTAACTTCCTGAGATTAAAAGAAAAGACAGGGCATGTCCTAAATAGAGCCCATGTGAAGCATGCCCTCAGCACACACCTCATTGTACACTGACATTTTTACAGTTTGCTAGGAGGAAACAAAGTTTGTTACACAGCATGCCCAAGCTACTAATAGCCTGCCCAAGCCTCTCTAGGGCTGGGAGAGAATATTTTTACACTCTTTCCAGCTGGTTAATTGGAGGTGGGAAGCAACACATGGGAGAAAAGAGGGTGTTAACACAGTTGGAAACAAACTTGTCTGGAAAATTGTCCATTTGATCTTGATGGGTGGGTTTACAGTTTTGCTTTTATTGGGGGAGAGGGGTTGAAACTGAGGTCTAAAAGTTAGAAATAAATATTCGTTTGTATTAGATATTTGGCAGTTTCTTTAAAGATGCTGTATTATAGGCTAGCACAAAGTAAATCAGCCCTTATCACACTTTTTTTTGTCCCTCAAAGGCTGAGAAAATCGAGGAGTTTTTCAAGGAGTTCTTCTGCAATCTGGAGGCTATGTTCCTAGACTAAAAAAGATTAATGTTGCAGAATTTATCTGACCAGAATCAAAAAAGTTAATTTGTGCAGTATGAAGATGTGATGAAGGGTCAATCATGGTAGAATTCCTTCCATAATGAGATTTACTGTCTTTGTTTTGCACTGATCATCTTTTTGAGGTGGTTAAGTACAAAATAGGAAAGTTAAAACCAGGCAGGAAGCTAGCAAGAGCTGAGACTTGTACACCTACTGTTGTCAGTATCAGTGCATTCACATGTAATTCAGCCAGATGGAAGGGTTTGCCACAAAGCCCTTCTACCTGACATTGGTAGCAATTCAAATTTCTGTAGCAACACACGTTTTTTTGGCAGCCTTGAGCAGAAGTAAAACACCATCAATTATCACGTGTGCTCCCAGGGTGCATTTTAACTAGAAAGTGATTGGATGCTTTAAGTAATCCAGGCAGCCTACAAACTTGAAACTTTTTTGTGGTTGTAGAGAAGTATCTCTTCAGACTGCCACAACATATAAACAACGATTATCAAAAACGCAACAGGCTGGCAAGTAAAAAACTTCCTCTTTCCTTTACAATCATCTTCCAGTTTTATTTTCTGAGGAAGAGGGGATGGATTAGGTACCATCTTATAGTTGATGTATATGTATGTATCTAGTTGATGTAGGAAGAGTAGGGAGCTTCACCAAGCTCAAATCACGACTCATCTAGCCAGCCACAATGTACTTAGTCTAAGAATTTCCATATAAGACACGAATGTTCCAGGTCTTTTTTCTTATTTTAAGAGTGCCATGCTTTAGTTCAGAAAGGCATGGGGGAAATGGCTCAGAGCTTATCCACTGCAATACCTGTCTGGATGTGACCTTCACCACTCTGCAGTTTCCAGCCTGAGAAGAGGCAATTCTGCCAAAATATGTAATGTTTTTGGTGTGTTACAAATATCTGTTAATGCTTTGTATTTATTTATTTGATTTATTAATTATCCCATAAGAATTTGGGTCCCAGGTTTTGATACTAAGGCAGGATTGAGCTGTTCAATATGGGCAACTTTATCATGAAGCAAAGGATTAGTGCACAGTATTCAGGCAATGGCTGGGGGTTCAAACCACACTACACAGTCATGTTAGTGACTGTTGTAGTGTAAGAATGCACCATATAGCAGTATATATTGTCTCTGGATCACCTGCTGGAAATATGAGGTACTATAACGTGTTTATACTTTCTTCATTGCAGGTAATTTCAGTAAATTCACACCTACTGCAAACCAATGGGTTTCCAGGAACTAGTGAAGCTGTGGTAATTTTCTCATTTACCTGGTTTCTGGACCTTCTAAGTGCTTCCACAATACAACTGATGAAAAACACACTTGATTTCATCTCAAATAATTGTATTTCAATCCTCAGCTTTTGACTGAAAGAGGTGTCAGCATCTGCAGGAATCAATGAAGCTCCAAAATCATGTCCCTGACCTCAGACTTTAATATCACACATATTCACTTGCCTCTCCACTTGCATATTATCACATTTCTGCAAAATGCTCATTTTTTAATGCAGTTGCACAGTCTGTGTGTAATATTCTACAGAATCAGGTCCAAGATAAGAAGATAATGCTGAGTGAGGAAGGTCAAACACTATACTGCATAAAGCTGAAGGGAGGAGGTAGAAGGCAAGTGAATTTTCAGTTAAGTTTTTGACTTCATCATCTTCTAAGTGTAATTCAAATGATACAGAATAACACAATACATTGTTAACATGAAATAAAAAAAAGCAGGGCTTGACAGGAAGCACTGAAGGTGTTTCTCTATTAAGTGCTTAATGTGTGTTTCTTTCTTAGATAGACTAAATCCAGAATAGTCCCACTATAGACAAATATCCTCTATAATACAGTCAGTTTGAAATTATGACAAACCAAATTATTTGATTCTTCAGATATTTCAGTTCCATCAGAAATGTATCAAGTGATTTATTCAGCTGATTACATTTCATTTATTCTGGTCTCATTTATTTGATTTATTTTGCTCTGAGGAGAAACTTATCTCTGCCTTAATACCAGGAATTCTGCTTGGAGTTTGGAGAAAACCAGCTACACAGAGGACTGTAAACACGGATGCAACCAAGAGGAAATGCAATCCTAGGGGCAGAGCTTTAAGAACATGATTGCAATAGGCTCTACCATAAATCTACCTGTCTGCTGAAATTGGTCTGCATTAAATTAGGTATATTTCAGGAGCAGTCACAGATGCCCCGTTGTCAGGATACAACAAAAACATAAAAATAAGAACTGAAATCCTGACTCCAATGCAACTGACATGACAAATATAATTTTTGCCTCTAGTCCATGCCTCAAAAAGTGCAGACCTGCAGACCTTTTTTTTCCATATACCTCAGTGTTTACTTCATCCAGTGTGATAATTTCTTCTGTTATCTTGTCAGTTCAAATTGCTGTATTTTCTCAAAGCCCTGTAAGTTGAATGAATTGAGTCTCTCTCATTTATACTCACTTATACTCATTTATACTATGACTCCTAAGAATTTGGTCATCCTGGTAACAGAAGAATTTTTTATATTTAGAAAATTTTAGAAGAAATTTACAGTATCAATTTTTCTTCCAAATGCATATAGAAGCTAATATTTTATTTACTTAATGGAACCATAATATTTCAAAAAACATAAAGAAATATACATTTATCATTTAAAAACAGTAGGAAGAATAAACTTACTTTCAGTGCCATTTGTAATCCTTGTGAAAATGGTCCTTGAAATGCAGAAAGAAACACACTAAAAATGATGTAGCAAGTAGGACTAATGTTTTGATCCTTCTCAGAAAGAACATGATGACATCTTTTTTGAATGAAAAGCAAAGAATATGAAATAAACTATGTGTGGGAGTGAGCTAAGTAAATGTGGAGAAAAGGAAGGCAGTTTTTTATAAATCTGCAAAGATTCAGAATTGGATTTGTCAGAAAGGCATTTTTATCTTCCCCAAAATATGAAAAGAATGAAGTAGTTGTATTGTGTTTCCTGGGTTTTTAAAATTCTGTCTTCAAAAGAAAAAATATTCTAACTTTAAAACTCCTTCTCAACCCATTCTAGCTTCTCTTTATTCTTCCAAAGCACCAGGATCTCCCATGTATTCTTTCCTTCCTTTCTCCATGAGTCTATTTTGTTGGCACTATAAAACTAAATTTTTCCTAAAATCATAAAAAGCTCTAAATTATTTCTCTCTGGTCCAAACCATAGAAGGGTTTGGATTGGAAGGGACCTTAACAATAATCTAGTTCCACCCCCCCTGTTGTGGACAGGCCACCTTTGACTAGACCAGGGGGCTCCATCCAACCAGGCCTTAAACATTTCAAGGGATGCAGCATCCACAGCTTCCCTGGACAGCTTGTTCCAGTGCCTCACCACCCTCACAGCCAAGAAATTTTCTTAATATCTAATCTAAACCTACTTTCTTTCAATTTGAATTTATTCTTCCTTGTCCTGTCACAACATGTTAGTGTAAGACGTCTCTCTGTGTCTTTCTTTTAGTCTCCCTTCAGGTACTGGAAGGCCTGATGCAGCCCAGGACACGTTTGACTTTCTGGGCTGGGAGTGCACATTGTAAACTCATGTCCAGCCTCTTGTCTACTCAACCCCCAGGTCCTTCAAATAATAGATATGTACTAATAATGCTTGAGTTTTGGAATTAGTGTCTCCTCTGACACCTTGGTAACATCCAAAAGAACAGTGAAAGATTTCTTAAGAGGAACAAAGGAAAAAGGTAACCATTTGTAGCATATTAAAGAGAACTTTAGTTTTGAAGATTACAGTCCAAAAAACCAGAGGCCTTGCTAAGAGAACAAAAGGAACAGGCAGTAGGAAAAGGCTGATGGCTTTAAGACATGTTTCTGAGATGTGAGGTTGCAGAGAATTTCTATTATGTTTGATGATAGCATTACTTCTTGTAATTTTTTCAAACTAGGTTAGAAGCCCATTAATAAAGTCATTGACAGAAGGAGAATAAGGAAATACCTTGTAAGTTACTTTCAACTTCCTTAAAAACATTTGCCTTCAGAAAGGAAATTAACTTGCTTTCTCCCACTCTCACCCTTGAGGCCCTTTTGAACATTCCAGGCACTAACCGAACAAAGCAGGCTCATGTTGCAACAGCTTGGGAGATATATGTGCAGATGAGGCAATTCAGACTTGCTGTCCAACAGAGAATACATGAACACTCTGCTTGTTTGCAGGATAGTGTTTCATCTTTGCTCTTAAAAAAACAAACAGACCCAAAAAGGAAAAACACTTCATGTTCAGTACATCTCAGCAGGACTTCAGTCAACATTAGTCCTTCTGTGAACAAGGCACATTTTACATTTTAATGGCATTTTTGATCCATTCATAATATAAAAGAATTGACAACAAGGGAAAGCAACTTTGTCAGGTTTATACTGCAGTAATGTCCAACTATTCAGGATATTGGGGACAGGGACACCCTTAATAATGGTAAATCACTGGTGTGCTGTGAGAGGAGACAGCAGTGTCCAAGTGTCTGGAGGCCAGCAGGGCTCATTAACTCCAGCTGGGAGTTGGTACCATGGGATCCCAGGTTGGAAGCACTAAGGGAATTTGGCAGTATTACTTTTTGCTACTGGTATTGTTTACTGGTTCAAAATCTGAATGATGTGAATACCTCTATTCCTAGGATAAATGTGACAGTATTTGTGTAGTATTGTAAGTTAATGGGAAGGAGCTGAACCTGTGCTGGGTCAGAACAGAATGGTCCTGTCCTTCCCATCTTTTTGAGGCATGGCTTATCTTTACCCTGGGCTGTGCAAGCACAGATGGCTGAGAGCTGATGGAATCTCCCTTCCTGAGAGGAGCCTCTTTATGTGCTGCATTCAGCTGGTACAGCCTATATAGGTTGTCCTTGCTCTCAGCTGTCTGCTTCATTATCACTAATATTTTGATTTTACTTCACCTTGTTGTTGCGTTCAACCCCAGTGTAATCTGCTTCAGGCGGAATCTTTATATGTAGCTCAGCTTCATAGGCTCCTTCCCCATCATTCCTTGGATTTATTATGAGCATGACACAGTTTTCTTCTCCAATTATTAGCTGATCTGTATCCCTGTATAGAACACACTACTTGTTAGGAGTTAAAACATGCACAATTAGGATTTACATATGAATAAAGTAGGAGGACATTTTGCTCTCAGAGCATCTATACTTGAAAACACTCAGTGAGCACAAAATAAAACAGTTTCTATAAAAATGACTGCATGAAAAGGTATACCAGCACCTGCGTGGAAAAGAGGTTAAGAGAAAACACCACCATGGCCAAAATGGACTACCACAAAACTTGAAAGTAACTGGTGTAAAATTTCAGAGCCTGACTACTTTCTAACAGCAAGAAGTATTTAGTGGAGGAATCACTGGCCACAGGAGTCTCGTTAGCATTGTTTTCTGGAGGACACAAAGGTGGTAGTTTTCTCCTCATGTCCATTGTAAAACAAACAATGACAGAAATCTGCCTGAGACCTGCAATGGCACTGTGCCCTTTTGTTTCACAGCTACAGACTGATTCTGATGAGAGTCAGGTAACTCTCAGACATTCCCCACTTGTGCTGCTTGGCATATTTCTCCCTCCATAGGAGAAACTATTGGCATGTTTTGAAAATTTTATTTTGAGATTAATTTACTTCACTGTATATTGAGTTCAGGAGAATTGTGTCCAAGTTCAAAATCACTGGACACTGAATTAAAAACAGCTTGAAACCTCCTATGAACAACAATTTGTATAATCTCTTGGTTTTCAGAGAACTAGAATGACTCCTAAAAAACACCTGCAAACTATATTTTCTATGATAAACATTAAACATCATGAATGTGGTTTGCAAATATATTTCTCAATTTCTTGGTTTTATAGCTGAAATGGATGCACAAATAAAAATCTGGAAATCAGGTAGGAGTGATTAGCTACAGTAAACAACAGAATTGTGTTCTACATACTTCATTCTGCTGCAACAATTAGCAGTGTCTGGACTTTGTATATAGAGCACAATGTATTTTATTTAACTTACGGCACTGCAGAAAGTTGCAAATCAGGAATGCATAAGTTGTCCTCCCCACAGTCAACCAGAATGTAAGCCTGTATCATTGCAAAAGAAAAAATTATAATACAGTTAGTACATGCCTCAAAGTCCAAATCACTTCATTAAATATTGCTAACCTAAGTGTCTTAAATACCATTAGCACTGCCTTAGTGAATTAAGTATTTTTCTCTGTTCTGTAAGTTCCTTTTCACGTGGTAGTGGGAGGTTGGAGACTATTTAGATGATCAAATATGTCCTTAGCAGAACAATATAATCTGTAGGCCCTTTCCCACACTAACTTGGCTTACATATTCTAGAAGGCAATCAAAATTACGAGCACAAGAAAGTTTTGGAAATACTTAAAAGGCCTGTTGGTTGTATATTTGTATTCAATCTACATTTTCTATTAATTAAATCCATGTTCTGTAATTTCTGGCTGTGATACTGTCTTTTAAGGAAGATGAAACACATAATATTTGTAAATACTTTCATGTTTATATAGGGAAAATGTGGCATGCAAAATTCATACCTGCTCTGCTAGTGCGTTTTTCTGGTAATAGTTCAGTATTGGCTTCACAGTCAAACTATCTTCAAAACTGGACTCATCCAAACTATAATTGAAGTTTATATTGATGGGAGATAATTTATCTCTAAATTCTGTTTCATCCTGCGAGCAACAATCACATAATAAAAACCAATGGTTTACTATGATTATTTCAGTTGGTATGGTAAGACAACAGACTCAGACTTCTGAAGGTAAAGATGTGGTCTTTATCTATAGGTAAAAACATGTTTTTTTGACAGATGCTGGCCAAATTCTGGCTGCATGTGGTGTCATTAGGAAAGCAAAGTGACTCACCAGTAATTGGAATGCCCAGAACACATTGCCTCCACAGCCCCACATCTGGAAGAAGCTGGTTGAGCTGAGCAGACTCAGAAATTTTTCAAAGCATTAGCTTAAAATGAAGCTGTTTAAGAGAGACACACAGAACCAACTCCTATCAGCTACTGCCCCCCTTCCTTCTGAAATGGAGGTAGGGCATGTGTGGATTTGTGGAGGTAATATTGCTGGTTTGTTCCATAACCAAGAATTTATAAGAATTACCAATGGTAAAATTCAACCACCTTTATTGTCTAGATATGTCCTTACATAGTGCTTGAAACTTCTCCGTTTCACCTCCCACTGCATTTCTGGGATCAGACTTGGAATAATCTACTTCAATTGCATGAGGTAACCCCACCTGCAAGTGAGTAAGTGTTGATCCTTTCTCCTTAACAAATTCAATTCCATAGTTTTAGTTTTTCTAAAAACATTTTAAAATGTCTTTAAAATATTTTTAAAATGTATGAGTTTTAGGCCAATATTTCTGGTAAGACTCCTTTAAATCTTTTGAACCTGAATTGGCATGATATTTAACATGATTAGTTTATTACTGCATAGTGAACACTAAAAAAAAAATAAAAAATAGGGATACCAAAAAAGGAAAGCAATCTTGCATTTTTGTATCAGAAGATGTAGTATTTGATTAGAATTTCCAGAAGAGTGTGAAATGAATGTATTTTTACACAGAGAAATTCTACACTCTTCAAAATCAGTCTTTCTTTTCTACTTATATTGACAAAAGATGAGCCAAAGATTTACACAGGGAATTTTTTCAAGGTAGCAGAATGCTCTGGACATACTGAACGTACAGATTAAGTCTATCTTGTATCCCATTTCTGTAATTTTGGAAATTACTCTTCCTTTTTCAGTGACTCCTTTTTATTATTATCTTTAAATTCTTGGTACTACTCAAACAATGATGAAAGTCCAAAATATTTTAAACAACTTACTCTGAGATAAACAAGGAAGTCCTGGCAATGGAGTTGTTTCTGTCTTTCTATCACAATGGAGAAGTAATGATGTGACTGATGATAATCAAAGAAGAGGGTCCTCTTAACAGCTCCTTTCTGTTTCAATGAATCCAATTGCAATTCACCTTTCAGCACTAAAGAACACAAATAAATAAATTAGTTATTGATTTGACATAAAGAAAATAGAAAATAATTCATTCTATATTATAATTAATTAACTTAAACAAGTCTTCCAAGAAAAACTAATCCATGCTTTAAATGCCTGTCTGTTTAAAAGCCCACTAGGTTTTGATCCAAATTATGCAGGATGTGTAATTTAAGCTTTCTTATTTCATTCACAGATCATATGTGTACAGGAGTTCTGTCCCTTTAATTTATTATTTTTCCAAAACAGAACATTCTCCAACAAGGTACATTCTTGGTTTTATTTAGAAAATGACTTAAACTGAAACAAAAATGCTTTAAGTGAGTAATAAAAGGTTTGCATTTACACACACACACACACACATAAATACTTTTTATATATATACGTAAAAGATATATACACACACACATAAATACTTTTTTATAAACTGCATTTTCTTGCCTTTGGAGGATCTCACTCCTATTGTCTTTCCAAGAGTAGGAAAAATATACATCAGAAATGGAGCAGGACTAGGGTAAATTATAGGAAGAGAAAACATTTCTTACCTATCTCATCTGAAATACTTTGACCTTCAAAATCTGCGCAGACTCTTACAGTAAAGCTACATATAAAAAAAGAAGCAATTAATTATTAGCAGAAAATGGACTGACCTGGGAATCAGCAGTTCCCAAGTCATATCTTTTAAGTTTTATTTTCATTTGCTTAAAAAGATGTTAACTGAGATTGTATCTAGTTACCTGTGATGTGTCATATATCATAGCTACCTATGATATTCCCTAATTATGTCAGGAAGTCTCCTAGGCTTCACTAATAATCACAGAAGACAGCTTCTGAATACTTCCTGGCAAAGGTATGGAGAAGATTCTCTGGTCCCAGCAGCTCTTGAGAGAATCCAGGGAGATGACCCTTCTGACACTATTGCCAAAACTGGATTTTTTATGCTGAAGTTCAGAAAACCATCTTTGTAAGAGGCTGTCTGCAGAAATAATTTCTGGGTCATCATGGTCAAATCAGAAAAATCTTAAGAGTGTTGTAAATGCTCAAGCTGTTTTCCAGCAAATTAAAACACAGGATACCAACGTGTTCCATTGGCATTACTGTAAGATTTTCATTATTTCAACAGGCTATAATTAATTCCAAACATAAAACCTAAATTGTTCGATTTTGTGGCATCAGACCAACCAAACTGTATTGCATTTAAATTGCTAAGTTTTGCAGAAAGGGGCATTTACATAACCTAAATCAAAGCGAAGAGAAATTAGTGATTCATGTTTTATATCTAATATGCTAAAGCAATGCATTCTACAAAAAACAACACATCATAATTTAATTGTTTTTAATTTGCCTGTTCTGAATGTATAGCAAGCTCTTTTGAGCCTAGAAATACTCACATCACAACTGTAATGATTATACAAATGTCACCTCAGCCATAGGAGAGTCCTTTCCCATAAGAAATATTTCTGTGTAAGATTAGATTTCCAGTTATACACAACAACTGATAGCAGAAGTCTTTTATAGTTTTATTGGCTGATACCTTCTAATCCGAACTTTTAACTTACATAAAAATTAACTTTAAAAAGCCTAAAAAATTATTATAGACAAGTTTCATTTTTTAAGGCATCTACGCAAGTTTTATAAATATTTAACTGAATTGCATTTTGTAAAAGTTTTCACAAATTACTCTGGACTGTATGAGAAATAGTATTAATTATGCCTGTTGATGTAATTAGCAGAGTGTACTTCCCTGACAAGTGGCAAAACAAGAAACCTCTCACTGGAAAGATGTTCTTGATTTTTGATTTCTGCTGTCATCTGCCACATAGACTTAGTTCTGCATACCATAATTCCTAATGAAATCCTGTATAATGTAACAAAATTGCTCAGGTTAAAGATTCTTGCAAGTGTCTCTGGTTACCAATCATTCTTAAAAAAAAAATCATGGCTTCATAAAATGTTTTGGTTTGTATATGGACAACCAACTGTAGGTCAGCATTAAAATCAGCTTGAGTTAAATAAAAACAATTTGAATCATTAATTGATCTTGATCTCCTCACTACTGTTACACTGTATACTAATGCTCCCATGCAGTGAATACAAAACCACTAACACAACCTTTAAACCAACCTGTAATCTCATTATAATTGCATGTTTGTTTCTTCTGACAGATGTAATGAAACTGCTACATCTGGCATATGTGTCACTCTCATGACCTTAATAAAAAAATCTGTTATTGGAAAAAAAATTGCCATTATTTCTTGAGAAACAAGAATGGTATAATGCCATTAATCTCTGCTAAACTGTAGCCTTCAAATGACTTTCCAGTCCATGCAGAAATTGCAAATTTATTCATATTCCTACTTATTTAAAATTATAAGTCAATACATGAAGAACCAATTATTTCCAAATACACAAGAACAAAATAACAAAAATGAGGAAATCTTGTGTAATTCAATAAATGCAATTTAGACATCAGTCTTCACAGGCCAGCCTCACATGTCAGAGTGTAAGAGGGTATTTCCTCAAATGCAAACTCAAGAGCTGCCATTGTATTAAACTC
>WBNO01015111.1:657-24571 GCA_013400575.1 Peucedramus taeniatus | reverse complement strand
ACTGAGATTCACCAAAAAAAAAAACAAAAAAACAAAAAAACAAAACAAAACAACAACAACCAAAAAAAAAAACCAAAAAAAACCCAAAAAACTCATGTTAATGCATCACAGAAACAGTACCCTATGGTTAAGCAATAGATGTGTCCGAGGACTGAGACACATCAGACACATTTCATCACACTGAGTTTTCTCAAAGGGACAGAGTTTGCCTTTTTGGGTTTTACAGCAGTCCTTTAGCCATCTTGCAGATTTATTTTGTACTGTCTCCATTAATAATGATATATTCCGACTTACTATGTCTGTTTTAAGACTCTTAAAAAAATAAACATGATTTGGTTAAAGTAAAAGTCGGTGTAGACTGTCTTGGGCCAATAATGAAGTAAACTGTCTGACATAACTTGGAGACAATTGACTTTGCAAACCAGGAATAATCACCAGTAAATTGTGCTGAGTACATGAATATACAGTTCTGGTGACAGAAACCATCCCTCTGAAACTGTTATTAAGTGATAAGATAATCTATAACTGCAAGCAGTTTAGAATACAAATAATAAGTATGTGCCCAGATTCTGTTTTTTTAAGACAGTAACTTACATAATCACAGTTTTCTAAGTTTCCTGATATTTTAATTCCCCATCTGAGCTTTTATGATTACTTTTTTATATTACTTCAGCAAGACATTAAAAAAATAAAATTACTCTCTTTATTTTTGTGCAACAGAGAAAACCTTTTTTTGTCTAGAAAATTTCAGTAATAAAATTCTATTTCAACAGTATGACAAACTGCATATTTGATACATTCTGGCCAGGAAATGGCCTCCAGCTATTCACTTTATTAAATTAAATAGAACATATTTTATTGTTATCAAAAATACACAGTGGATCTAATTCTTCAATGCTTCATCCTGTGCAGTCACTCGTGGCACTGCAAAGTATTTGCATGATTCTTTCATAGTGCACAAGGAAAATCAGGACTTCTCACTGCACCTACAGCATTAGCTGAGATGAGCGAGCATTCCTATTTTACAAAATTCTTATGGTGCCGCAAACATCCAGTTGGGAAGTAGAACATTCCTTTTCTCAGTCAGGTGCTGTTGGGAATACAGACAACAGGAAGCCAGGCAGGAATCAGAAATATGACTACATGTTGCAGCAATGGATGGTGAATACTTAAATTAAATGGGCTGTCAGCATGGCCGGACTAAGAGTGCATTAGCAGATTTTATGCAAACGTTTATGTATTTGGTAGTTTTCAACTTTACATCTAATCAAAAATGGCATTTAGTGAAACTCCATAGTCAGCAACAACTTTTTGTTTTGTAAAATGGGATCTTGTGCATTCTTTTAAACTGAGGCTAAAAGTAGAAGTCTTTCTTTTCAATAAATGTTCATGTCAACATAAACAATCTCTGAAGATTGGTCACTTTAAAATTTATTACTAGCACCATTTCCCCAGGATAGAAATTAATTTTCAATGCCACGCCTTTTAAATTTCTTATTTAAAATTAACTAAAGAGTTAAACATTCCAGAAGCTCCTTGTGCTAAGCCTAAGCACGGAAATTTTCACTGAAAATTACAGGTTTTGAGTATGGGAAAAAAAACTTGTTTCTCACAAGATGTTTATCATCTCTAATGACCACCCTATACACACTGCAACAGGGAAACAGGAATATGGCATTTTTTAATTTTAGTATCTCCCACCAAAGCTGTAAAATATCAAATCCATTGTATTTACCACATACCTGTAGACAACTGCTTTACCAGCTCCAAATGCACCCACAATTAAATCTGGAAAAACCAAAATGACTTCAGAATAGCTACACAGAAATCTCTCACACATTTTTTTCCATCATAAATTAGATTATTTACATTAACATTGCAGTAACATAAAACAAATATGATAATTCCTTTCTAAGCATTTTTTTCCACAAGTGTACCTGAAGGATAACATTTCACATGTCAGAGATGGTGTCATAAATGTCTCAGTTGTAACCAGTAACTCCTAAACTATTTAACAGAATGTCACCCACGCCACAATCTCACTTCTCTCCAACTTGTATTATAGGGGAAAAAATGCCATTAAACTCTATGAATTTTATTCCAAATCCTTAACTGTCCATTAAATGAAGAGCTGTAAAACAATTTCTTGCAAGTCATGTTGAAACTTTATGGTGTTCATTCCTGACAATGCTTCCATTCTGCTTTGTGTTTTAGGTAATTTGTTCGTTAATTTAGGCATTACATGTCTGTGCAAATAAATACAATACAAGGTGAGAGGATGGCTAATTTGATAGCTTCTAATGTTTCCAGCCTTGTAGCAGTAAGTGCTAAGGCTTACAACAGTTATCCGTCTAAAGTGTCGTTTTCCCTGACAGATGGAGTCAACAACACAGGTGCTACACTGGGACTTGGCCATGTCTTTGTCAGTGGTCATTGGCCTGGGTTTGGGCATCTACAGGCCAGAACATTTCCTCTTTTTGCCTGGAGTCCCCACCTAGTGATCTCTGGAAAGATCCAGACTGGCTTGCTGGATCCGTTCAGGCCTCCTGGAGAAAAACTGCAGCCAAGCCATGAGGAAAAAGGATCAACTTTCCTGCTGCCTCTGCCTTTGGAAAGAGCTTTGTTTCATTTTCAAGGCCCCCAGAGTCCTTGTGGGCACAGCTTCCACTCCACCACTGCTATCATTCAACATGACTGACAGGTATCCAAATTCAGAAGACTGAGCCTTCAACAGACCTTGCAGTGGTACAGACTGGCAACCTAAACTGATCTAAATAAGTTAATTAAATGAGTAGTTAGGCTTGTAAATGAGTAGTTAGGCTTGTAAACAAACCCTTACTTGCTGCTTCTATAGTTGAAGCACTGGCTTGCTTAAGAAGCCCAGAAGTCATGAAGCATGATGCAAATACCAAGCTTTGATGTTAATGATCTGGATGGTTTAGTCCAGGGCTGGCAGTGTATTCCTAGTGCTCCACTGTCCTTCAGATGGTCAGGATTTCACAAAAAAGTATAAACAAATACTTCACATGGGCAACAGCCAGTCCTTCACTGAATTCCATTAATTAATGTCCTAACAGGAGCAGACACGGGTAGTTTATGGGTCTGATCCTCTTTTTGTACAACATTTACATTTTTCTAATTTCATTGGCCTTAGAGAACTATGTTTCAGGGTCAGGAACACTTTAAATAGCAGAAGAAAATAAGTGGTTTTATCTCCTTTTTGGGACATTTGTATGTCGTATTCTTTAGTAGTTTTTATAGACAACTTGCCCACAGTACCAAAAGCTAAAGATGTTTTCCTCTTAAATAAACAACTAATTGAGACAAAGCCATCACCACGAAGGCTGCATCACACACAAACAGAACTTTCCCTGGCAGCTCACTTATAGTCGCACCCATAGCAATCCCCCAAAAGATTTAATATTTTGTTGATTTTTATTTTGCTTGTGTTCAAAGGGGTTTTTTGTGAGTTTTGTGTTTGGTGGGGTTTTCTTCTGTTTGTTGCTTCTTAAGGAAAAAGAAACATTATGTTATGAACAGAAAGTGAAAGACAAGATGGGAAGGGTTTCTGTTCTGCTCTTCCCAGCTGGGCACTTTTTGTGAATTCTATAACAGATTTCACTTAGGATATTTACTGGTTCATGCCAGACTTGATAACTCAAAAGGTTTCAGGGTTATGTTGTGAGAGACAAAACAGGTAGATATCCAAGACTTATTCAGATCTTGGCCTGGTGATGATTTCATAATACACTCTTTCATTAAAAAATAAAGGTTAAACACACAACTTGAGTAAGTTTAATAAAATGTAACCTGTTAGAATCTGAAGGTGAGAAGAATGAGTCTGTCAGATACAGCTGGCCTCACTAGTGTGAGTGAATGCAATTTCAGTACGTACTGCTGTACAAAGGTACCCTCTATCTCGGCATCCCCACTTTAATATTAAAGAGGATTTTGTACATCTGCTTAATAGTTAATTCCTGTTTTTTTGGGTCAGAGCCCAGTTTATTTGAAGACAGAGGGTGATGGGTCTAGAGGAGCAAATGAGCAAATATAGGCCACAACCACCAAAAGACTGGTTTTCCATGAGCAGTCTTTCTGCATTGCCACTTCAGCCAGTTTGGAGACACAGCAAATAGGATGAGGACCCTCAATCATGGACCACCACAAAAGCCCTATTTGAGACTACTTTAAGAGCAGCCAGAACTGTGCTCATCCTGCTCTTGTTTGGAGGCTTTTACTTTTACCCTGACATGTCATTTGTTTCCTGGTCTAAGCCATGCTTATTCTTGATCCAAAGAGTCTGAATGAGTGAAACCACTGAGCAGAGAAAGTGAAATTAAGAATGAATATGCAAAAAAACCCAAAAAAAACCCCCATATTTATAGCCAGTAGTAACTTCTACAATCGAGGACAAAAGGATTATATATTCAAACAGAGCACTCACTGGAAGATTAATTAGGGATTTTTCTTTGCTTTGTCTTGTTGTTTTAGAGCAGTAATTTCACTCTTCCTTCTTTCATTGCTTTGTGGGGTGCAACTCCTATACCCATAATTGGAAAAAATAATTTTTGATGTTGATACAAATGCATGAGATTTGAATACACACCCAATTAGAGCACTTTTATAAGCAGAAGTTTTGAATTTGTTGAATGTTCCATAGAAGAAAAGTTACTAATTATTTCTATGAAAAAAATGCACGAGATGTCTAAATTATCTGAATTTTGGCAACTTTCCCCTTCTAAAAACAGAAGTTTTCTTTATTAATTCTTGTTAATGTTACACATGCAATGTCATGGATGCAAAGGTCACTAGCTGAAAAACAAGGTTTTAACAAGCAATTACAGAGGAAAAGAAGCCAGTTTAAAAAAACCATCTTAACTCCTTACAGCCCTTCCAAAGAGAACCTGAAGAAAAGCCTTTGCCTACTCATTTGCATCAGTGAGGGTTTTTTTTTTTTCAAGCTCAGATTAAAATGTGTAATTAAAACACAAAGACAAAAAAGTATAAGAAACACAAAATCTCCTTCAGTTCTTCTTTTCTTATTTCATGTTTCTGGGATGATGAGGGACCTCATTGGTTTAGTTAAATGACCACTTTGCCTACGCTGTCTGTTTGAGAAGATTTTCTATCAGCTGCTCACCTGCAGATAAGCCAAGATCTGTAAGGAAGGTTTGGCATCAGCACCCATGTGCTTCTGCCTCATTGCTTTTGAGGTATAAATGAGCTGTGGAGTCACAACCACACTGTGAAAATTAAGAAAACAAGCATGGAGCAACTCTACAGGAATTTTTAACTTCCATTTTTAACACAGCTTGTGGACTGTATGCATGAAAGTCCCAATTGGTGGAGTTCACAGAGCTTAATGCTGAAACAAGTGTCTTTGGGACACACTTAACTGAAGTCAAGGGGCGCTGCACAAAGTTAAACAATCCAAATGCTTATTTCAAATACTTCAAATTTACTTTGCTCTGAAGAGAAAGGTTGCAATATGCTGTCTTGTGCAAGAGGTCTATTTTCTGAGATAAAATTATCATAAAAATTTAAGGTGGTGGCACTGAAAGGGACACTGGATTTTGTAAGCTTGTGGGTTCGCTTGCACCTTCTTCCATGTGACTGTGCCAAACCTAAAACACTGTGTGATAAAGGGCAGAAACTTTCTATGATGCTCACTAAGCCTTCAACCAAATGAAGGAAGTAGGAAGATCAACAAAGTCCTACTTCCAGTCTCATTAAGACACATTCATTTATTAACTCAAGGAAACTTTTTGATTCCCTCACATTTTTAAAGGTTATCCCCATTCTCTCTTGAGACATGCAGCCTCAGGGAGTCTGAGCAGGGAGGAACAGGCATCACGTTCAGCGCCCTACACTTGATTGGAGCCTGTCCAGCAATCCCAAGAGAAACTGCCAAGAGATGGTGTCTCACATCAGTACACGGGGGACAGTGGCCAAGAAAAACAACCAGTGAACAGCTACATAACTGGCAAACACCTCACTTGTCAGAAACCCAAAAATGAAATGGCAGCTGAGTCACCTCCCTGCTGCAACTGCTGCAACTCTACCAGGACACAGGAAGGAAAGCGTTAACTTTGGGGACGCAGAATGATTTGCTGACAGCTTTAAACATAACTTCATACAGTCTGCTGTTTTCACTGTATAGTATAAAAAGGGACTGGAAAACAGTTATATTCTATCTGAGTACAGGTGCTAATGCAAATTTTGTGCAAGGGAGAAAACTGCCTAATTGTAAACTCAGTTAAAAAATCTTTGTGAGCTCTTTTGCTTTTTTATTTTCCTCAGCAGATCAGGTGCCAAAAAGGCCCATGATATATCCCTATCTCTATTTTTTTCCTAGGATTTCAGTGTGCATTATAAACCTAAATCTAAGCAGCAAAGGACTAGAATAAAAATGCCCTTAAATGGCCATCATTTCAGGCTTGACTATAGTAAAAGACACAGGCCTGTCCATCACAGCCAGCTTTACTCAAGAATTTTAGTTAAATACTACAAACAGTCATCAGTCAAAACAGAGTCACTTTATTCCAATCCTATCATTCTCAGCTACCTTAATCCTTCTCTGTTTTTAAACCATTCTGGTAGCAGGTCTGCTACAGGTAACACCTAAGGCTAATTCATATCAATGCTCCTCTTTTGTCTGAAAGAATCCCTTTCACAACACAACAATATTATTCATTATATTACAAAAAAATCCCAAAGAGGACAGTTAATGCTTTATCACTTAAGTAAAACACTACTTACTGGAATCAATTGCTTTACTCTTATTGGGCACAATACTGTGATTTCATAAAATATTGTAAAGAATTTTAGAAAAGCATATCTATGAATTACAGAGAGAATAATTTCCCATAAAATCAACATATTTGTATGCAATAATTCTTGGCTTGTCACTACATTTTTGACTGATTACTGATGTGAAAAAATAATTAGCTGGTAGAAACACTTTAGCTTTTCTGCATTTGCTGGCAGAACCCAAGCCATTGTTCTGGCTCCCTCTCATAGGAGTCCTCTCTCACCAGAGCAGATGCAGCTTCTCATTGATTCAATTTGTTTGTCTTCCACAAATCTCCTGGACCAACTTCATAATTTAATCATCACTAGATTCCAATTTGTAATATTGTTGGCACAATGCCTACTGTTCTCAAAAAAATTTATTAATCTGAAGAACCCTTGCCTCTCAGAAAGAAATTTGAGGATTGTCTTCCTGCTGTTTGAGTTAATGTACTCAGCAGATGGAGCTGTTAAATACTCCTGTTTTATTAAGATTAGACTGGATTACTGAAGTTCTGTGGAAATTTTGTCTTCTTATTACACTTCTTTCTTTCTTAAAATGTTTCTAGAGTAGTTTGATATTAACTACTATGATATTCTAACTAACTACTATGATATTCTTAAGATAACTGAGTCAAAAATAACAGGGCATGAAGATGCCTTTATACATTTCCCTCTGCTGACAAAGGCTTGACTCTAAAGAACAACCAAAAGAACAGGCCAACAGCTGTGTTTGTGCTGAAGTAGGATACCTTGAAGATGAAGTTTCAGTGGCACTGATTCCAGGATGACTCTCTTAAGTTAATAAGGAAGACTTACACAAGCATCTAAACAGGCAGGGAGCAAAGACAATAGTGCATGATTTATTTGAGCAATTAACTAATCAATAATCTTTGAATAGTGAATTCATCCAAAGCACTGTTCTGAATCTACCCACACTGTTAAAAGAAACTAGTTAAATCATCCTGATTCAGAAACACTTTCAAAGAAACCCCAGTCTTTCGAGAGGATATGCCACAAGAAGAAAGCAAGTTTAATGAGTTGAGTAAGTTATTCATTATAAACTATTTGCTCAGCTATAATCAGCCATCAAGTGACTGAACATATGCTGAAATGTGAGGGTGGAAACCTTACAGCCTACAAATGTCTGAGTCCTGTACAGATAGATGAACCAGCTGGAAGTGCAGCATCATCACCTAGATAACCACAGACTAAAGGCACTCAGTGGGGCCAGCTTTGAACAGATGCCCAGAAGCCAAAAGAAACAAATTTCTTTCCCATTAAACAGATTAATGGATTTCTTTTGTTCCTATGAAAACTGAACTATGCTAATAGAAAAAGACAAATAAATTTATAAATAAAAAAAACTATAATTCAAAATGCATGCCTTTGCTTCATTCCTGGCTCCAGGCCTTGATAACACACATAAAGCTCAGGATGGAGCAAAGGGGCCCTAAAAGTCCCAGATTTACAGGACAGTGGAAGCTGCCTTGAAAGATATTATTATGCATCCCAGATGTGCCAGCACAGAAGACAGGCAGGAAGATTGTGCTGAGGCAGGTACTTCAGAATATCTTTATGCAAACCTTGCAGAGCTGCTGTTACAGAGAATCCCATGGTTATATAAATTGTGTTACAGCCCTCACGAGCATCGCCTCAGACACAGCACAATGCTGTTTTGCTATGTCCTCATCTTGGCACAGAATCTTGCACAGAATTCCCTCTACCACTGTATTTGCACTTAAACTGATGGGAAAAGTCCACCTTTTACATTTTTTCAATCTTATCACCTCCCGTATATCTTTAATCCCATTTACTTTTTTTTATGACTGTCAATCCAGAATAATGGTGTTAAACCAGTATTTACTATTGCAGCAGAAGTGAGATCAGATCTTCTCTTTTGAATATGACCTTAGAACAAGAGTTGTCAGAAAACAGTGAAATGGATCATCTGCTGAAAGATATTACAATTATGTCAGTGCTAGTAAAACAGTGGCAGAGAATGTGCCTGTATGCTGTATCTTTACTATATGCAGTGGTATCATTAAAATAGCCCTAACACAGTTCGCCCATGCCAATTATTAGACTACAAAAGTGAGCATGCAGTAACCCTGTTTTGGCAAAAAAAGTGAGTTTGACAGTGTGCACAAGGAGTGTTCAGTGACAGTTCAGAACCAAAGTCAGCATATTTCATTTGCTAGTACAAATGTACCTCCGGAGGATTAATTGGTCTTTTCCTTCAAATACTGGGCATATGTTGTGTACTGAAGAGATACTGAGTATTTCAGGTAAGTATGGTACTAAGCTTGTCAGTGTCATGCTTAGAAGACTGGGAAAGCTGCACATCATGGCTTGGCACAATCCATCTGACTGATATGCTTAACCTGCTTCCTTTGACTAGTCTTATCTGACTATTAAGTTTAATTAGATTCTGTCTCTTACATGACTACAGAGAAAGGAGTATCATCCATTAATTACCACCATCACCACTGCTTGGCCTTGCAATCCAGCTAGGTGAGGAGAAGCCCTCTGTTTGGGGCAGAAGGTGATGAACACAAGCAGAGAGATGGCAGCTGCATGAATGACACAGCTGTTAGGATGATCAGCGCAGTTTTCTGCCTCTCCTGCTTCCCAGGGTTGAAAGTTTCCCACTGCCTCCAAGCCTGCAAAGCAGAGACTTCCATATTATCACCACTGTCTGTGCTGATAAAGGAACAGTTCTGGGTACATAACATCTGGAGCGTCTGCAAGTATGACACAATTTACAGAACTCCCTCCTGGAAAGCTGCAGAGATGTAAACCAAAGGTTGTACTTAGTAACAAAACTCAGTCTTCCCTGTTGAAAAAATCTCTGTATTTTCACAATGCTGAGAGGTCTGTTACTGTTACAGTGACAACATCTGGGCCAGGACAGCTGAAGACAGATGGTCATTACACTGACAGGACTGCTAAGAAGAAGGAAAAGCAGTTCTGTCTGCATGCTGACCCTACCAGAGAAAGTTCAATTTTTAGGTAAGATGTTGCCTAGTTAGTTATTCGGCTGTCTGTATCCTGTGCTTGTGCAATAAAGGCAGGGCATGAGCTTGAGCACTGTGTAAGCACTGTCTGTATTTTTGTGTTGTTAGTATAGATTAGCTGTGATTTTAGGGTGTGCAAGTTATTACTCCCCCAGATAGAATCTGGGAAAGGTCTGGGGAATTGCCTAGGCCAAAGACCTTTCACAAAAGGGAGTATGAGTACCCCCATCCTGTTCCAGTGGTTTCATCTGATGATAGTGAGCTGAGCTGGGCTAGCCTCAAGCCCAGACCACAGTCCCTGGCCCACTTTATTTTCTTGTACAAACATAATTACTGATAGCAATGAAAAATATTTAGGATTATTGTTTTTTCAAGTACTAATTCTGATTTTATTCTCAGTAGAGAAGATACAGCTCTTTTTTTTATTTTGGTTAAGTATGAAACACGGGTCAATGGTAAAATCTTTATCAGAAGAAATACTTTATCCATACACAAGTCATAAACTACTAACTGCTCTTTACATAAAAATATATGAAGAAGAGGAGAAGAGGCAGCAGTGGTGACAAGCTGAACAATCATTTGGTACAGCAGAACTGGCGTGCCCTTCTCCACTGCACAAGGAACAATTAAATATATTAGAATTCCTTCCACAGGATTGCTAAAACACATGGCTGATAGATGAAGTACGTCAGAAGTTGTAAAATAACTGGACTGCAAAACTGTTCACTGCCTAGTCAGTATAAACTGTCCAGTGGAACCTTCAAGATTTGAATAGGATACAGTGAGAATTACTTCTTCATAGAACATTCATCTGGGCTGTGGGGTCCCTTGACAAATGTTGCATGTCATTGCAAAAGTCTGCATGAGTTCTACAGCTGATTGATGAAACTCATGGAAGAAGTCTGTCAAGTGATACTAATTTTGGAGGTGCCATCTCTGACTCAGGACTACCTTAATATTCTGGTTGGTGAATATTCTGGGAAATATCACACCAACTTTACAGTTCCCAGGATATCTATTGTTGGCCACTGTTGGAAACATGCTAGGGTGCTAGACAGACCTTTCATCTCTATCAGTATGGCTGTATTATGTTTTTCCTTGTGTGCTCTGCTACTGTACCACTGAACCTGCCCATGATCAGTTTTCTCCCAAATTTATTATACAACTGGGGCCATGGGGGACAAGAGACTCNGAGAGCTTTTACCTTTGGTGGCCAGGAGTTGCAGGAAGAGGAGAAAAGAGAAACCACTCCATCCACAGGACAGCTGAGGGATTTGAAGAGCTCTGTGTACTAGGGAGTCTGCTCCCTATTTCCTTCTCTGTTTCTGAGCTTATACTGGCATTTGGATGAAGAGAGGAAGATATTACTCCCTGTACCAAATGGCCACTCTTCTCCAGAAGGGTAATACATAGATCTCAGTATGAATTGAACTCCCAGTCAAGACAGGATTTAACCTTTTTCCAACGGGAGAAAAATTTGACTATGATTCACCTTCACTTTTTAGTAACTGTATTACCAAACTTGTAATCAAAGAGTACTGGTTGCTGGGGCCAGTACAGCGATCCCAGGATGAAGCTCAGTGATAAGAAGCAATATGAACAGGTGGTATCTTCTGCCCTCTGGGTCAGCCACCTGCTCCCAAAAACATTACCTTATGGTCTGATTTAAAGAAGGCATGAACCTCTAAAAGCTCTGAAAATGCTATGCAGTGCATTAGAAATGAAATGATAGAGTAACTCCCAGGTCTCAGACTCCCATTTTCTAGCATGAAACAATGTGAGGCACAAGTGCTTGAGTAAATTATACAAGCACAGCTATAGTTATACAGATTAGTCTTGAACAATTGAACTCTAGCCATGGAAGAGCTACATGCTTGGAGAATCTCACTATAGACAGTGGCAATATTTGTTTATTAGTGCAGCCAGATATTACAGCTGTCTCTCATCTCCCAGTCCAGAACTTCTGAGAACAGAACTTCTGAAAGTGTTAAGTCAGAATAACCTAATTTTATTACATTTTTCTTTTTATAAAATGGTCACTTTTAGAATATACACTCTAAAAAGCTTAAATTAAAATTTTTGTGATTTTTTTCCCTAATCTTTCACAGCCCTCTTTGAATCACAGGCGCAAACAGTAGTTTGGGAAGCATGGAATTAAAGGCTAATTTTCTAGACCTTCTATAGTCAGGCAGACTCCATTTCTCTAAAATAAAACTTCCTTCCTAATCCTTCCAACTTCAGTACCTTGTTTCCTCCCTTTACAAGGGTTGCCCTTAGGCGTTTCCGTCAGGAGGTGAAGAAGAAAAGCTCTTTGACACGAGAAGGATTACTTACTTCATTGCCTAGTGTGTTTGTCCTAGGCTTGCATTTCCCTGTATTATTTCCTGTAATTTTTTTTCCCCTTTTCCCATAGGAAGGCACTCTATTTTTGTGCTAGCATTGTGCCATGTTTGCACTATTTTTACAGCTCTGTTTTGGTGCTCCAAATCTTCATGAATTAAGGAAGAGGTGGTTGACTGATAGTAAGGGGTTTTTCTTCTCATTTTCTGAGAGATTTTCACCAGTGTGGGGACTGCTCATCCAGGGGAAAAGTTAGTAACACTAAATGAAGGGTGGTGTTTCTATCATTTGTTTTTATGTTTTACTTAGGTAATTCCTGTAATAAAACCAAATGATCTAACACATGGTGAGCTGATAACACAATGTGGAATTCTGTGAGTAGGGTGCATGGTGGAGGCCACAATGACACAAAGAGAACACACAATTATACTACAATTCCTCGGTGCACGTTGTTTAGAAAGATCAAGATTCATCACCCAAACTTTCCACAAATTAGCTTAAAAGATGCTCCACATAAAGTAAGCTAATACAGCAGTGAGACTCTATGTGAGTCTCTATGTGAGTCAAAGAATCTCTCCCTTCCCTCTATCTTTTCAATCTTAGAAATGCCAGGAATGCAATATCCTGTTTCCTTTGGTTTTGCTGGGGGGCCTTGTGGGTGCTTTAGGGCCTTTTTTAATGTTTAAATGCTGAAACTTTAATAAAGAGCTCTCTTGTCCAAGAGAACCTCATTAGTCATGGACAATGAAAGACTATTAATAGCAACATCAACAATATGCAAACAAAAAGTCAGAACAGTGTTTAAAAGCCCTTTCTTCTCTCAAACGCTAAAGACCTTCTTACTTTAGTCTCATGATAGCCTCACTTTATTACTCTGCAGTCAGCTTTTTGTTTGTAAAATTGTAATTTCTGTTGTAAACACCCCATCCCAGAAACTGACTTCTGTATCTTTTGGAAAGATACCTGTTTCAAGTTTTTTACAATCCATCTCAAAAAGGTAAAATATCCTATTTTTGTCCCTTTGAAAAATTACAGTTTTCACTTTTGAAATTGTACAACTTCTAAGAACTCTAGCCTTGAAATAACCCAGGGTAGCAAGAGTGATTTCACAGTAAGTCAGGGAAGCATGGACTGTTAGGATTTTACTGTGGATGAACCTTTCACAGTAAGAAAATAAGATGTTTTACTACACACCCTTACTAATGCTTCTGAATTGTGCAGAAAAGAAACAAAACAGGTTTGTTTCCAGATGAGAGAGAGAGTAAATACAAGCACACTTACATTCAGACTACTTAGATGGTAGGAAAAAATTTCTTTAAAAAAACAAACGCTTCCTTGAAAAACTTAATTAATGTTACAAACTTGATAAATGTGAACACATGTCAGGTAAACTCATTAGAAAGAATCAAAGCTAACCCAAAAAGGAAGAATCCATATAGCAGAATGAAAACATAAAAGGGACAGAAAGGCCCAAATAAAATAGCTGCTTTAAGCAATCTGCATTCTCTCTGCTTTTTTGTAATGCAATCAAAGCCATTAACTATATATAGCTCAGTGTCTCTTCGGTCAGCAAAAAACAACTTAGAAACACAACCAAACCAATCCCTTCTTCTACAATGCAACATGTTTTTAATTAAGAAAGAATGCCAGGATGAAGGAGACCTTACAAGTTCAATAAGCTGAGACCATTCAATTTTTCAAAGTAGGGGAAAAGGGTTAAGGTTTTCATTGTAAACTTCACATGTTTTATGTTAATACAACTATTTAAGCCCTTTCTTGACTTTCTGATCATGTCTTTTGACAGGAAAGGGAGTATTTGTTTTGTCTGTTTTTAAGTCCCAGGAAAGCAAACTAGAACTGTCCAGAAATGCCTATCCTTTATTCTGACCTCTGCCTTCCAAAAGGAGCAGTTTAGGCATGATGCATTTACCAGAGAATGGAAGTATGAAATTCCCCTTCTAATGCAAAAATCTTACCTGGGTAATCATTCTTGTCTACATCTGAGTCTCCTCTCAGAGTGAAGCCAAATCCCGAAGGCATGGACTGTGAGGCCCAGGCTCCACTGAGAACCTGGGAAGGGTTAGGGTTTAACCCATTACTGTATCCATTGTAAATGAGCACTTTCCCTCTTCTGTCTTCTCCTGCAAATGGTGCACCAATAGCAATGTCTGCAGTGAAAAAAAAAAGAAAAAAAAAAAGATAAAAAGATAACAAGAATGGACACAATTAAACAATTAAAAATTAACTCCCCGCAGGAAAACAGACTCACATTGCTTCTGCTACAAACATGCAAGAACAACTTCAACATTCTGTACTTCTGTATGTGTTCTAGTTTAAAGGCAAATATGCAAAATGTTACCAGTGTTTTTTCTGTGTCAAACTTTCATGACAAAAGTTTATAAAATAATCCTATGAAGAGATTATTTAATTATACTAAATAACCATTCCACACTGGATTCCTCTACATATTTCCAGGACAGTTAATCAGCTTTAATAAACCAAGATCTAATGAATGCCTGCTTCTACTTTCATATTTTTAAACAGGTACAAATTTTCTTTGATTTCCTCTATCATCTGTCAATAAAGAGCAGCTGTTAGATAAAACTAAATTTTTTTTTTCCAGATAACATATCCTACATAGACAAAAAACTTCACCCCCTCAAACATCCAATGCTTTAGAATGCAAAATAGAACAGTGGAATTATCATGTTTTCATCTATACCAATTCATCCTTTTATTGCGAAATAGAAATAGTACTGAGTCAGGAATTCCACAGGAGGCCTTAAGCACTATGGAATTAAACAGTTCAGTCCTTAAAAATGAGGTACCATATCAAAGAAGCAGAATTCACAGTGCTCTTTTTAGTTTCTGTGCATGGGATGTGGAGACAATATTGTCTAGATTGAGATCCAACAACTGTGCTAGCTGAGCTAGCCAATAGGAAACAATAGAGGATATGTATCTATAGCTCTCATTTTTGGGTTCTGATCTAGGAGCTGATGCTGGACTTGAATTAAGCACCTGGACTCTGTAGCTTCACTCTAAAGGCAGAAGTGCACCAAAACTCTATGATAGCATATTCAGTTATGAAGCAGAAGACTCTGGCTCTAGAGTCTTCTCAGTCTTTATACAGTGACAAACAGAAATGTCTTCTGCCTACCTCATTTGAATTCTGGAGAGAAGGAAGACCAACACTGCCTGCCCAGAGTAGCTGAGGGTGTCTGCAGTTGCTCACAGGTAGAAAACAGGAATTCTCCACCATGAGGTTCAGCTGTGATGAACTCCATGGTGGGATTCCAGGATAAGCCAGTGAGGATACTCTCTGCAGTCACAGCCCAATGGCTTCTACCCACAGGATGGTATGGATTTTGTGCACTCTGAACCCCAGTGCAATTCTATGGCTCCTGACATGAATGATCCCTTGCACAGCAGCCAAAGAATGAGGACACTGCCCTAGAATCTAGAGGCTAGAGCATTGTGAAAAACAGCCCTTGAGGTAATTAAAAAAAAAGATAAAAATTAATTTTCCTTAGTTCATTAATTTTTCCTTAGTGGGACAAATATTCTAAAGGCTATTGTGCAAAACAGCTCTTCCAGGAAAAAACCTCTTGGTGTTTTAGATGCAGAGATACCTTCTTTGATGATCCCTAACATCCTGGAAATAAGAAGTAAGGAAATGCATGCAGGGAAAACCAAGATGCTACTGATCATGTCTAGGAGGCACTCTAGGTGCTCAAGGTATTCCAGCTTTCTCAGGTACACAAGCAGTTAGTGTAGTTGTTCTGTTTGCTTGAATGTAGGCTGCCCGTTAATGAATATTTTGCTGTGTGCATGTGCTATAAGCATTTGAAAGAACCCATTATGCACCTGTTTTTTAGTACTTAAGTACCAATGGAAGGCTGATTCCAAAATAGTACTTCTGTACTTGCCCAATTCTTTCATCGTTGACAAAATGCTCTATGTACTGAGCCTCATTCAATGACCAAACTCTTTCAAGCATTTGAGAAGAACTCTGCTTTCAAAAAAATGAAACATCTTAACCAAGTAATTAAATGTTATTATAGTTATAAAACAAAAATTATTTTTATTCAAAAAAATACTAATAGTTAGTAAAAAATCACACTGTAGTCAATATGACTGCCCTCTTATTGGTCAGTTTTTCATGACTTGGGTCTCAATATCAGTTTCATTAGCATTAATGTAAATTCTCATGAATTTCAAATATGTTACAAAGCCTTTTCCAGCACAGCACAGATACCATATTGGCTGCTTAGGCATTTGTAATTTCAGTGTTAGAGAAATACTACATTACATACAAATTACCATTATATCCATCTTGATTGAGATCTCCAAGGTGTGTGATTGCACTGCCAAATCTACCAAATACTTCAGTGCCAGTCAGAATTTGTGCATCTTGGAAGAGGAATGCACTTTCTTGCAGGTACAGATAAACTTGCCCAACTTCTTTAGGCTTGCTCTCAAATTCTCGTTCCATAAAAAGAGGGGCACCGACTAGGATATCATCTAAACTGGAACAAACAAAAAACAGTGTCACTGAGAGACTGAGTGGAAACAACACAGTTTATACATTTGCTAAACAGGAAGCTGATATCTAAGATGGCTCATGTTCTGATGCACTGAGGGACAGGTGGAAGGAAGGTAGTCATCTAATACACTGACATATTTCTCAACTAGCTATGGGCAGCAGAGCCACCTGGAACACCCACAGCACTTGGTTTGCCTTCCCTCCAGGTATTCATATGTACTGCCCCCACCAAGGCCTTCCTTTCCTCACCCTCCTAAATCTTCCCCCTTCTCATTCAGAGCTGAGCTCTGTAGGTCAAAGCACACTGCTTCAGCAGCTCCTCTGCAAGAGGGAACTCTCCCTTAGGCACAGGGTTCGGATTAGAGTTTGGGGGTTTTTTTGCTGCCACAGCAGTGTACTACAGAAAGGAAGGATTTGTCAGCTACCCAGCTCTCTCTGATCCTCATTTACTTTCTTCTGGTACCTCTTCAAGTGGGTAAAATAAGCAAACAATTGCTGCTTGCCACTTTATACTTAGTTCTATCTCCCAGCTTCTACAATTTAATTATTTAGATAACAAGCAGTCAAGGGGGTAGGGGGGGGTGTGTGTACTTGTTGGGTTCTAAGTGCCTATGTGATTAGTATTATGCTTTTTTGTTGGTGAAAGAGGATCTTTCAATTGGCCTTTTAAATTTTAGGAGTTTGTATTTACAAAATTGAGAGTTCTGAGTCAAATTCAGTTTGGTGTGACTACTTTAAAAAAGCCATATAAGTAAATAAAAGCAAAAACCCCTGGACAGTAACATTAAACCATGAAATGCAGTTCAGTGTGCAGTGGTATTTTGAACTAGTTCATTAGATTTCATTATTACACTAAGATGCTACAGTTAGCATAAATCATATATTAATTTTTGCTCCAACACAGAAGTAACCAGCCAGTATTACTTCTCTTCTGATTAAAATAAAAAAATCTTTAAAAAGCACAAAGCTGACCACCTGCTGAGACTGTGCGCCATTCCTCTGTATCCCGCAGAGTAATAAAATGCAGAAATATGGGAAATGTCAAGAGGTCAAAGTATAACTATGAAAAGCTTTGATATAGGCCAAATAAAAAAAACAGTAAACAGTTTATTTCCCTATTTTTATTGGACTGATTCAGCCTAAATTGAAAGTGCTCTCTTTTTCTCTCTTTACTAGGAATGTAGCCTGTAAGTTGATGGCAAACTTGATTTATTAAGTTTCATTGTGGATTTCTCAATATTAGCAACAGGCAACTAAAGTTTAGTTCAAACAGTATCCTCAATTTCCCTATTCTGCCTACAGTCCTGATATGGTGCAGATAAAACTGCATGAGTCATTTTAATATACCCACAGAACTGCTGGGCCAGATCTACAGAACTTTTTATCCTAAGATGAGCCTAATCTTTGAGCCATATCATGAGTCTTATTACAGCAAAGCACTATTCCTAATAATCTTGTATCATTTTTTTCAGCAAATAACTTATTCAGGTTTCTCATACTGATGAGGCCACCACTACCTCCTCATCCTTTGCTGAATAAAATGCCTAAGTGAATTTCAAGTGTTAATTTCCCTTTTGCTTTTCTTCCCCTCTTTTACTCTTCCTTTCAGATAAATACTTCTATTGATTATATGTGCAAACCAGCAAAGACAGACTACATATCTAATCGGACATGTTTATCCAGTAGAGCTTTTTGTGTTTTGTTTTCTGTGGGATGTTTGGATCTCAGGAAGAGTCTTTAGATTTCTTTTAAGATATAGACTGGGAGACCACACAGGCCTCAACAGCAGTTTGATTATATTATTGAAATAAACTGTGGTTTTAGAGGTACACAGAAAGTATGAGACCTGCCAAGTAACCCTAGGGTTAACAGGAAATAACCTGCACAGGAAATTGTTTAGTTCAGTGAGAAGTTAAATAATAAGTACTCTGAAAGTCCAATGAGTGTCTATTGCACCTTAGATGAATGTTTCTCCACCCTTTCACATTTGTAATATGTCAGTAGGACTAAATTATTTCTGATTCTGTATATTTTCAAAAGCTGTGATACTATGACAAAATTTAATCTCAGAAACTTGGAAAGACTTGAGCTCCATGAAGCCATCACGGAAACTGCTGAAGCTTCTGTTCTGTTTTTTTTTTTTTTTTAATTGTTTTTTTTGTGTAACTGCAATAACACTTTACCACCTTGTTACTTTTCTCTTCTCTTCTCTTGTAAAATTCAGTCTTTAAAGGCTCACTATTCACTGATGAGAAGCAATGACTTAGCCCAGAAAAATTATTTCATGTACTATGTGTTTAAGCACTTAATAAGAAATGATCACAAGAAAAAAAATATGACGTAGACACATCTGAGGCATTTTGCAAATACATCTCTAAATATTATCCTGACTCATCTTTGTGCAGACTTCCAAGCCTCTGAGTTTCAGGGATCTTTATCTCCTTGCTGGAGAGCTACTATAAATATTCTCCTACTAAAGTCCTCTTCTTCTAAAATATTTAATCAGACTTTACATGACTTGAAACTTAACAAAGGTTTTGTTCAAGAGAGCCTGAAACCCCCAAGTGTCTTTGGGATAACGATCCCCAAGTATCATGACCCTGGGAGCAGAGCATCGACACACACAATGCCTGCTGTAACAACTATGGGACACAGAAAACTGCTGGTCCTCGGGATGATAAAAATGGATGGCCAGCCAGCAGGTACTGGAATAGGAAAGAAGAGCTGATGACATTAGAAGGCTTTTAAAATTGAGAAGTCAAACTATGGATGAGAAAACTTTCCTGTACGTGAGAATGGGAGAATTAACTTCTTACTTTCAGCTATCTCTTCCCTGTGGCAACTAGTGCTATTTATTCACTGTTTTTCTACCTGGACCTGTTTCCTAGGACTCTGGACACTCCTCTGACACACTGCTTTGAATAAATATTCGTGAAGATAAACTCACCCAAACTAGGCCTGCAAATAGTCATGCCACTGTGACTGCACAAAGATTATGTGAAAAACTAAAATCAGAGAAGCAGAGAAGCCAAGAGAAGCATTTTGAGGTATGAAGCACCTGAAAACCTACATTTATTAATAAATATCAGTCATTGCTTCTATTAATGTTCAGTGGAACTGAATATATTTGGTAACCTACCCATCATTGTTAACATCAGAAACTGCAACTGTGTATCCAAAATAGGACGCCATCTGAAAATAAAAAACAACAGATAGGCTTTCATATTCTATATAAAATGTAAAGTTTTTTTTACTGATAATCCTCTTTGTTTCTGTGGTCATTAATGCAAAAAAAAATTATATATTCTTGAAACTATATTAAGGAAACTAAATGCTATAGAGATACAATGTTTCATCACATAGTTGCTTGACATTACCTGCTCACCAGTGAAGTTCTGGATAAAGGTCAAGTCAGAAGAATTAATAATTGAGACCTGGCAACAGAAGAATAAGGAAAGTTTCAAGCACACATGGAGATGCTACAGTATGACATCACTGCAAAAGAATTTGACACACTAAAAGATGGTCCAAGAAAAATCAGTTCTTTTTCTGTTTCACCACAGTTATCCTGCATGATCTTGAACAGATTGCTAAGATTTAATGACCCTCAGGTTCCCCAATAAAAAAATAGTGAAAAGTATTTCCCTTCCTTACTGGACACTGAACAACAGCAAATCACAGACTATCAACTAATCAGTGACTAGGCATGAAAACAAGAACTTAAAACATAAAGAAGTATACATAGATATATAAATATAAATACATACACATACACACCTTTCTCCTAAAAATTTTACAAACAAGTCCCAGAGACACAAGGAATTTGGGGTCCATAAAACTAGAAAATGTGTCTATGGCTGTGATCTCTTTTCCCAGTCAGGTTACTTGTGGAACTTTTTGCCTGCAAGTTAACAGCTGTGTTCACAAATATATATTGTTTTCTCCCTTCACTTCTAACTGTATATCATGACTCTTTGCAACTGAATTTCAGTGTATACACTTACAGCACTGAAAGTAAACAATGGGTATGAATAATCTGAACTTGGACTTCTCTGCACTGTGGACACAGTATTGCACAAAAATATGCTAACCTGTGGGTGAGCTTAGGTCTGATAAAACTCAGTGGGTATAGGGATACTAGTCAGACTCAGAGCATGTAATTGTAATTGTGATTGCCTGTTGAAAACAGACTTCAGAAGGGACTAAGTGACTTACCATTCAAAACCTAAACCAGTAAAGGCATTTCAACCCAGCCAGATAAGCCTGAGGGTGAAAGTCAGTGGCAGTTTTCCCTGATTTGAAAGTTTTGTATGAAAAAGACAGAAAGTATAACGTAGCATTTAACCAAACAAATAGCTTAATTGCCTTCTCACTATAAAAATTATAAAATGAAGGTCCAGTACATACATAGCCAAAGTTCTGTGCTCCCCTTGGGACTCCAGCAACCAGCTCTGAAAGGATAAATGATCAACAGTGAACTGGTTTTGCAATCTGAGCTGTGCGTGCAACATGTATCCCACACCACTTAAAACTTCCTTGATATACATATGCCAAATCCCTTAGGATTCTGATTTGTGATCTATATCTGAAAGACCTGTAAATCACTTCAGGCCTTTATTTCATAAGACTGTAGCATTCATTCGGTTCATTTACTTGCACAAAATGTTACACTCTGGCTTTTGAATACACCCATCCATGGATCTCTTTCTGTTTAGCATTGCTTAGCATAGCATAGTATAATAAAGTTCTTGGTACAATTCAGCTTGCTACCTGACAGTTGTGTATTGATGGAATGAGAATTAGTTATGGCATCTCATACTAGAGCACAGAAGCTAAATAGAACTGTCCTTACAAATACTTCTTTTCTTTTTGCCTACCAACGGTTTATCTCATCCATTATTTCATTTGATGCCATGTAAGTGCTTGACAAATTCTGCACACTCTAAAAGCACTACAAGGAAATTTTTGTGAGAGGCATTCTGAATAAGAGCATTAAACATTAGACCTAGCTGCCTTCTAGAAGTAATTTTGCTCAATGGTGAAATCTTAAGCAACTAGTAGAAAAAATTAGTAAAAAAAAAGAAGGAAAAAACAAAGTCCCAGCATGCAGTCTTGGGGTCTAAACCTTGCCTCATTAGGATATCCACATCAGAAGACAGCAGCAGGAACTTCAGATAACAGACGACCTCAGCCACCTGCTTCTACTGACCCAGCCTTCCTCTGTTCCTCACTGGGATCATACACTCCCCTCTGACTGAATGTGTTTGCTCAAGGGGAAGTGGAAGTACTAATGAAAACCTGAACATGACACAGGATGAATCTTGAGTCAGCCAACTATGCAATATTTTTGTGCCAGTCATTCACGTGACATACTGATTCAAAAATCATCCTTTATAAAACTCTGAGTACGCATTAAAAAAGCAGCCAAAAATGTATCCTTCCATTAGCAGGGGTACCTCTTTTTACACATTATAGTGTTTGGCTCAAAACTGTGAGTTTTTTTATTTATTTTTTGAATCTTTCATAATGCAGGACAGGCAATTTAATGTCAGAGGGATTAAGCAGCAGCAGTTCTGGAGCACTGGGTTTACTTGTGGAAATGTATTACGTCCCTATTGGCTTTGTAAGTCTGGACTACAGAGCTGTTCAGCTGCTCAAGAAAGCCACCCCTTATGGAATTCAAGTTTTTGTGTTACTTTAATTCTGTTATGTCATACTGTCTAAGGAAATAACTGTCTCTGAGAATACTGAGTACAGATAGCTTAAGTCTCACCAGTGTTTCAAATGTATAATAGATATGTTCCTGTGTAGAGACCCAAAACAAGGAATTTAGTAAGTGCATGGCCATTTGGTTTTCATTCAAGTACACAGGTGCTTACCTTGTTCAGAATCCCCAGTAAATTCCCCGGCAGCCACAGAGTATCCTGTTAAAAGATAGATTTAAAAAAACCAACCCAACTCGATAAACAATTTCTTTCAAAAAATATGCAAGGACCATCAGATTTGTCTGTTCAATGGATCTGCTGAATGCAAGTTTTCTAACATTAGTATACTAAAACTGTGTGGAGAAAAGGAAAATTGGTTACCACACTACTATGACTAAATTAATGGTAGGTTTGAATGTATAAGAAATTGATCCCTCTTCTCCAAAACTGAGCTTCTAAACCAATAATACTTACTAATTCATCTGAAAAAAACACCAAGTACTATGGTGCTTCGCCCTAATAGCTATTGACACAATTCAGGTCTTCATTATTGTACTGTAATGTGTGATTGTCTTGCCTGAGCTTTATATGGAAAATAGATTTCCAAAGATGCAGTAAAGCACCTCCTGAAGCTTTAGTAAACCTGTGAGAAAGTTACTACTGTCACAGTAAAGAAAGACTTCTGGATTGTATCAGGGACTTTAATTTCCAATCTATGGGAAACAGTGCAAGGACTCGCCTTCAAATTCTACTGAATCTTTTCTATAACTATATGAAGAAAAACCTGCCTTACATGCAGAGACATGAGTATCAAGAAAATTCTTAGAGATCAGTTCTAATAAGTAGATAAGGAACCTTTTTCCTATGAATTACATAGTATCTTCAAATTGACTTTTGTTACTGCTTACTTCAATTGTATCTTTTAAATATCAGTGAGACTAAATTGGGTATTTGTGTAGTAATGTAGAAGATACACAGAACTGAATTTGAATTTATCTAATAAAAATTGAAATTGTCTTTAATTACATTAAGTTCAATCCATCATTTTGCAATGAAAAAATACATAAATGGGAAAATTTTGTGTTTCTGCTTAATTATTTAAGATCAAATAATAACAACCCTGACAAGACATTTAATATCTCAACCTTCAAACCCTGTTGCTGAGCATCATTTTAAGAATGTTAATAATCTCTCTGAAGTAACCACCAAATTACTGATTTGCTGTTGTGTTTAAGGCAAAACACATTCAAATCCTTTCACAATTGGAACAATAGTAATGTAGGACTTGTTTTCATATTTATGTAAGACTCACCCTTTTAGAACATATTGCTAACTCATACAGAACTCAGCTTACCCATGTAATTGTCATCATATGAGGGTGGTGCCACTCCTGTTTGCTTCTCTCGTGCCAGTTTCCTCAGAATATCCTTGAAGGAATAATTTGCAATGATGTCCGCAATACTTGCAGTGATTACCTGACCTGGATTCAAACAGCTTCATAAATGAAAGGGACCTAA